>PVJI01020909.1:0-28108 GCA_004026765.1 Micronycteris hirsuta | reverse complement strand
AACCGCCCCCGGGGTCAGGGCTCTGAGGGCCAGGACTCCTGCCGAGGCCCGGGGTCGGGAAGCTCTCGGATGCCTGATGCTCCCTGTGGTCCTTGGCGGGCACAGTGCTCAGCCAAGCGGAGCGTCCTGGGCGCAGAGGACAGGGGAGGGGGCGAGGAGCATGGGTGCGACCTGGGGCCCTGCAGGCTGCAGTTTCTTATCTAAAGATGGGAGCTGGGATTGCAGGGTGCAGATGAGTGTAACAAGCCAGAGACTCGGCCTCTCCTTGGCCTGCCGGCCCTCCTCTTCTCTGCTTGCTGGGTCTGAGACCCCCATCAGCAGGCATGCCTAGGGATGAAGTCGGGGCCCCTGGACTCTGGGCCTGGCCAGGCACCCCTGCGCCTCCCTGGCTCTCAGTTTTTCTGTCTATGACGTGGTCGTTGAGGGCCCCACAAAGCTCTTTGTATCAAGCCAGAGCCAGGAGAGTGCAGTCGCTTCAGGAGCTCAAGGCTGGACATCAGGCAAACTGGGTTCAAACCCCACCTCCCCCACTTTCTCACTCTGTGACCCTGGGCACGTCAGGCTGCCGCTCAGGGCCTCAGTCTCCTCCCCTGTGAGATGGGTCCATGACAGGTCCTACTGCAAAGGGCTGTTGAGAGCATCAGAAGGCCAAGTGCCTGGCACATTATCAGCACTCAGCACTAGCCTTCGATGTTTCCGTTACCATTATCGCTCAGTCCTTGTGCAGGTTTGACCCCGACACGGGGCAGGAAGGCGCAGCGCACCCCCAGTGGCACTGAGAGAGAGCAGGGCGACCACGCCAGCCTGGGCCCATGACCTCAGAGTTCCCTGCACAGCTGGGGGTGTGGAGCTGTAGAGGGGGTGGGGTGCACGTCTTGAATTGCCCAGAGTTGCCCTGTCAGCTGTGGGCCACCAAGCACTGCCCTGACTCAGGGCTCTGTCCTCGGCGGATGTGTCAAACACCCGAGAATACATGCAGGCGTAATAGCTTCTCCTCTCCCTGCCCCCTCGCCAGCTACATGCTCTCTCCTGGTTAAGGAGCTCATGCCCACTCACTGCAAAAAAGTTATTTTCAGAAACAGATCCTTCCAGCAAATACTTTTTACACAGTCACTGTGGACCAGGCAGTGGGTGAGTCCACCGACAGCACGTCTAAAGGCCGCAGGGCAGGGGTCGGCAAACGGCCGTGGACCGAGTGCAGCCAGCCGCCTGTCTGTAAATAAAGTTTTATTGGAACACAGCCACACACACTCACATACTGCTTGTGCGGCTTTCTTGGTACCGATGCTGAGTGGAGAGTTTGAGACAGAGACGGATGGCTCACAAGGCCCCAGATATTTCCCGTCTGGCCCTTTACAGAAAGAGCTTACAGACTCTGATACAGATGAGCAAGTCGAGAGCCCCTGCCGGTCCGTTCCTCATTCGTGGCTTGTACAAGAGGATAGCATCGGCGGTGCAACTTTATTTAATTTTATCATCCGATTATGTTGAGATACAAAATTACAAGTGTGGATACTAAGTAAAACCTGCATCAATGACGAAAGACAGCCCGTCACCTCGGCACAGGCAGTGCCGCAGGCAGCAGTTGGCCGTGAGACTCCGCGGAGGTTTTCCTTTGTGAACACGCACGTACATGTGTGTGTCAGCTTTCACAAGATTGGTGTCCCAACACACGTGCTGTTTCGGCACCATTTTTTTTTTTTTAAAGATTTTATTTATTTATTTTTAGAGGGGAAGGGAGGGAGACAGAAAGGGAGAGAAACAGCAATGTATGGTTGCCTCCCACATGGCCCCCACTGGGGACCCAGCCCATAACCCAGGCATGTGCCCTGACTGGGAATCGAACCAGGACCCTCTGGTTCCCAGCCCGCGCCCAATTCACTGAGCTACACCAGCCAGGGCTCGGCACCATTTTTTAAAAAGTGTTTGCCGGCATAAGGCAGGCATCTTTCTGGGGCAGTCGGTGCTCTCTCTGAACACCGTGTCCCTGGGCTGTGTTTGTTCCATTGTGACTGGACCACGTTCTATTTCCCCAGCGCCCGCCTCTTGGGCCTTTAGGTCATGGTCATGTCCAGTATTTTGCCATGGTAACCAACAGTGCAGGAAGCGTCCATGTTTGCAGATCTTGGCAAGCTGGTCTAATGATTTTCTTGAGATAAACTTTGGAACGAAAACTGCTGAATCAAGGGTGTGCATGCTTTAAATTTCGGGACCAGTTACGGCTTGCCGAAGCACAGCGCCTGGTGGCCTGGTCTCCCGGGCTGGGCGCTACAGAGCTGTCGTCGTTGTCATCGTCCTGGGCTGGGGTGGCCCTGCCCGCCAGCCAGACAGGGACCCAGAGTCCCCCTCCACTGTGGCTCCGGGCTCAGTGAACGCGTCCCGGCAAGTGGGTTTTAAACGTGCAAAGTTCTTGACGTGTTCTAGAGCATTTTAATTGTGCATTTCCTCACCCGAGCCTCTTGAAGCTTCCTGAATAAGGTGGATGTTGGGAGCCCGGCTGAGATAGGAGCCCCAAAACCTGGGTCCCAGGACCCCCAGCGCTGCCTCTCACTTGCCCATGAGAGCCGAGAGCTGCACAGCACTTCCTGTTTCTGTGCCTCAGTTTCTCACCTGCAAAGGGAGGGCTCCAAGGGCCTGTAGACCTCAATGATCAGATGTGATGACCCTCAGGGACGGTGACAGCTGAAATACAGATTAGGGATGTTTGATAGCCATCCGAAGTACGTGTCAAAAGAGGCCAGCACACAGCCCAAGCACATGGGGGACCGTTTGGACACGTGTGTCCCCCCAGTTCATCCTGTGTTCTCAGACTCCCTTGGAGACAACCACTGACCTGCAGACAGTGAGGGCTTTTGTAGCCTGTGAGGTGAGGCTGAAGTGGAAGGATATACGGTAAAGCTAATTTAAAAAATAAGACTTTTAGGAAGTGTTTAGAAGAGTTACGGACCTTTGTTTTGGTGGTTGATCTCGAGGTGTTATAGCCCAGGACGTGAAGCCCAAGCCTTGCTGGTGGGAGGTGCAGCCGGGCTCTGCCAGCGAGAGGAGACGTGAAGGATTTGCAGTCCACACAGGTAACCAGGGCACTGACTGGGGAAGGTACCGACCGAGAGACAGCCAGCTTCCTTGAGCCTCATGCATAAGGTGAATTTCCTTAGATGATCCTGACCCCCGAATCCCTTCAAATTTGGGAGTCTGTAGGAAAGAGGAATGACTGAGATAGCATTCACCCATATGCTTCACACCTACTTTGTCTGGACACTGAGGAACAGAAACATTAAGTAACTTTCCCAAGGTCACACAGCTGCTGGGTGCCAGAGCCTGGATTCAAACGCAGGCATTGTGGCTCCAGAAGTGGAACTCATCCTGGGCGGACTGAAAAGAAACTGGTCAGTTACAATTATGATGATGTGGAAGTGCTACAGCAGAGCAGTCCAGCAGAACTTTCTGCAACTCAGAAAATGTTCTATATGGATGCTGTTCGGTATGGTGGCCACGTGTGGCTGTAGAGCCTTTGAAATGAAGTTTCTGCCACTGAGGAACTGAATTCCTAGTATTTTTAAATTTTAATTAAATTAAATTTAAATAGCCACTTGTGGCTAGCTGCTGCCATATTGGACAGCACAGATATAGAGACTTGAGGCCTAGGAGACAGGGTGGGGATGGGGGTGGGGTGGGGGCTGAGCAAGCCTTAGCTGGGGGAGAGTTCAGGGAAGGCTTCCTGGAGGAAGAGCCATCAAAGCTGAAATCTGAACTGCAGCCAGGAAGTGGGCTGCCCAGCAGGACTGGAGGCGAGGGAGAGTGGACTGAGGAATATGAAGGGAGGAAAGGCTGGAGCAGCTAATGGCGGGGGTGGGGGTCTAGGAGAGGCTGGGGGCCGAGGAAGGACAGGGGACGCTGGGGAAGGGGCACTGAAGGAGCCCCACTAATGAGGGTCTCACAGGCCATCTTTCAGGTGTTTGGGGCTTTACCTTGAGGGTCCCCACAGGCTCAGGTTTCGGTTTTGGAAAGTGTAATCTGTGGACAATGTATGCGATGGGCCAGAGATGAGGGAGGCAGGGGGACCCTGGAGTTGGCCAAGGCTGGACAGAATGTTCTGGAAGGAGACTTCGCAGGACTCAGGGACTGATAGGACACGAGGGTGAGGGTGACAGAGGAGCCAGGGATACTCCCCTCTGATCCCGAGTCTGGCATAGGCAGCAGAGGGAGAAGACGCCCACTGCTGCGCCAGGACTCCAGCACTCTCTGCGGGGGGCTGCAGCCCGGAGCAGACGGGAGCCTCGCACCCAGCCATTGCCCTGCAGTCCCCAGGGCGCCTGTCCCCTGCCCTGGTTCCCCCTCAGCACCTACGGAACTTGTCGTTCTGATTTCTGGAGACCCCATCTGCTGCTAAGGGTCCACCCCTACCTGACTCTGGGGCGGGTCATGAAAATGGCCCCTTCTCCTGAGCACCTATTATGTGCCAGGCACTGAGTGTAACGCTCCCCAGAGGTGATTTCTTAAAGCCTCAGGACAACCCTTCTGCTTCCACTGAGGAAACTGAAGCTCGGATGGGTGGGGTCACTTGCCCGGGACGCACAACCAGGACGGAGCAAGACAGCAAGCCCCCCACCCTGCGCTGTCAGCTGTCCCCCAAGCGGTCACCCCTCTTGCCTTCTGCTGAGGTTAGAAAACACACGGGGCACAGGCCCAGCATCGGACTTAGACCGTCTGCGCCCTGCCCTGGGCAAAGACATCAGTCTCCCAGAAGCAACCCCCAAGGCCCCAGCCGCCTCTGGACCCGACCCACGCAGGGATTAAGACAGGCTGATTCTGTCACGTCTTTGGAAATAGGCAGCCGCTGGGAGCTCACTCAGATGACCACGTCCATTCCTGGGTCCCAGGGAGAATCCCGTCAAGGGCGCTGGGCATCGGAGAAAGTCAGCTGACCTTTGGAAACAACAGCCAAGTCCCCCCAGGGGGGCTGGACTTCTCTCTGGAGCATGGTCACAGCCACCCACACGCTGCCCCTGGGCTCCGCTCTCTCGCCAGGAGCCAACGCCCGAAACTCTCTCCCTTTGGCCCAGCGGTTCTATACCTACGGGTTTCTCCTGTGGGAAGGACCCCAGAGCTGGAGCGACCCCAGAGCTGGAGCGCTTCCACCTCAAGGGCGTTTGTCACATGGTTGATGATAACAGTGACACATACCGGCCACCTGAATGCGCCGACCCCTGGGACTGGTTAAATGAACAGCACAGCGTCCCTACATCCGGTGGGTGTCCTACAGCCGCTGCAGATGATGCAGGTGCACCGACCCACGGGAAGCTCTGGACAGGCCTGTGCCGGGATGTTGTCCCTAGCTGGTGTTTGGTCCCGGGGCTTTCTGTGTTCCCTTAGTGTTTTGCAGCAAACACATTTTATTTCGCCAACGAGAACCAGAAAGGGCTTTGATGGGCAGCAGATCGGGTTGGTGGGACCGCGGCTGGTGCCCGGCCTGAGGGTGTGGCCATGTGCTGGGAACAGCCGATGGGGCTGCTCTGAGTCCCATCCTTGTGTACGTCTTTTCTTTCTTATTTTAAAGATTTTGTCAGTTTGTTTATCTTTAGAGGGATGGGGAGGGATGAATGCTCTGGATATGCAGGCGTGCCCACTGCCCTCAGATGGGACATGGAAGTGGCACACTCCCTGCTGGTCTTCCTGGGGCCGGGGCAAGGTTGCCGTCGCCCCCCCCCCATCTCCCTCCGTGTTCCTCACCTGCTGGCCTCAGGTCCTCAAAAGCTGGTCTCCGGGGGCATCCTTCACAGCACAGGAGCCAAGGCCGCTTGAATTGTTTCTGTGCCAGTGGCCACCAGGGGCGTGGAGTTTGGTGCCGCCTGGAGTGCCCCGTCTTCTCCCACGTGAACACGCTGAGAAGCTGGCAGTTCATTCAATTTAATGGAGACGTATGGGCTCCCTGCCGTCTGCCAGGCGCTGGGCTGGGCCCTGCAGCTGCTTCCGTGGCAACCAGCACTCTCTCCAAGGGATCCAGGCCATACATGGCCCGGGGGTTACCAGTTTGGACTTGTGAGTCCAAGCACCCAACCCGGGTCTGAATTCCACTTTGCCACCCTACTGGCTGTTTGCTTTGGGATGTGTCACTTCTCCTCCTAAGCCTCAGCATTCTCATCTGTGAAATGGGGATTGTGATAAGGTCCACTTCGCAGGATTTCTGGCAGACTGTATGTAGTTCCTCAAGGCAAAATGTAAACAGCTTCATGCCCCCCCCCCCCACACACACACGTTAAATGCTCCTCGGTCACCGTGCTGGATGGTGTTATCGGGGAAGCGTGGCAGCTGCGAGCACCCAGCGTGGGGCGCACACGGGAGGCGCCAGACTCATAAGTCCTGGGAGTGTTGAAGGTGGAGAGAGGTTTGGCCTGCCTGCAGGGCAAGGCGGAGGTGGGCCCCAAGGAGGGTCTGGGTGGGGAGCAGGCCCAGCAGGACCCTGTGGGCTGGGAAGGGGACCCCTTTGTCCCAGTTTGCCCTGCTTCAGCACTGACAGCCCTGCGTCCTGTGATGTCTTGGGCAAACCAGGACGGTTGGTCACACTAGCACCCAGAGGGGACACCTAGACCCACCCCTGGAGGCAGTTGGGAGCTGGGGCTGCTGGGGAGCGGGGGCAGGGGATGTGTTTCCACTCGCTTCAGCTGGGACCAGGTTCTAAGCGGTTCTCCCGATAGTAACCTCTTGTCTGGCTTGCCCTTGTAGGACCAGCTGAAACAGTGTTTCACCAGGCGGCCGCCCGAGGCCAAGGACACCGATACCCTCGTACAGGAAGCCGACAGCCAGTATGGGACGTGGACGGACCAGCACCAGAGCGGGGAGAGGTGCTGGGGCGAGCGGGGCTCCTGGCTGCGGGCAGGGTGTCTGGGCGGCTTGTTTTGTCCGTGACTGTAAGAGTAAACCACTCTTATTGTAAAGAGGAAGTCTAGAAAGTATTAAAAAATAGTACTAAATGATATATAAAATATCCAGCATAGGCACCTCCATAGAGATAGAAAGCAGATTAGTGGTGGCCAGGGGCTGGAGCACAGGGCGAGTGGGGAGTGGCCGCTACACAGGTGCCGGGGCTCCTTCCGGGGCGGTGCCGGCCCCACGGAGGGGAGACGGGCACACAGCGTGGTAAAGATACGCTGTCTCACTGACGGTAAATTTCACGTCATGTGTATTTTACCACATGAAAAATATCGTAAAGGAAACGAAACCCACCAGTCATCGCAGCACGCAGACATATCCTTCATTAATGATTTTTTACTTTCTAGAGTTTTTTTCCAGTATCTCTGTGTGTGTTTGTAAGTGTTGGAACAAGTGGCTGTGTATGCCATGTCTGCATTCGGTGTTGCCACTGTTAACGGCTTGTAGGGCTGGTGAGGGTAGCCCGGGTTCAGGAGGCAGGCCTGTGGAGTCCCAGCTCCACCCCCGCTGGCTGTGGGATAACCGGCCCTGTTCTCTCCCTGGGTCTCCAATCCTCCAGCCCTTACTGGGGTCTGGGATCCCCTCTCTGGGGCGGGGGGCAGGAGGCACCCCCTCCTGTCTCCCAAGGCACTGCAGCGCCCCCTCCCTGACCATCCAGGGTGCCGCTGTGTTCCCAGCCCTAGGTAGCAGCGCCATCTGCTGCCACCTCGAGGCTATTTCTCCTTTTTTTGTGGATTTGGCTCAATCCCACCCCACCCCCCAAAACCCTGCCTGTTTCCAGGGATACGATCATCCCAGGGCTGACAAAAAGCACCAGAACCCCTGGGTTGAAGGTTCTGCTTAGGGGTGCAGCAAGGGTGGGGGTGTTTTTCAGGATGGACCCTCCCATGAGAGAGGTGGTGGCTGGTGCGCCCACACACCCCTCCTCAGGGTAAGGCTTTCCTGTGCTCTTGACTTGAGTGTCCTTTTTATGGGCAGGGAGAGCCTTTTCAATGTAACGACTTGATTTATTTATAAACGTTCTGTTTTATGTGATTGCTGTTGTCCAAGTGGTACGTGAGTACGTTGTCATGGGAAGAAATTACCCAGAAGGAAAAGAAGGTCGAGGGCATGGATTCTAAAGTCAGTTCTTCCTGTTTGGGAAAGCTCCCTCACATTCTGTGCCTCCATTTCCTCATCTTTAGCGAGGCTAATACTGAACTTCGTGAGGTCTGTCCTCCCATTCCACGCCTGCCCAGGTGTCCTGGGGGCACAGTGAGCAGCGCCTGGCCATGCGCCCAAAACGTCCCCCACTGGGGAGTTCCGCCTCCTTCCCTGGAGTGCAGAGCGCAGCCCGCGCCCCGTCTTCCTCTGCCGCCTCCTTCACTCCGTACTCCCGTCTGTGAAGCAGCCCGCCTGACCAGGTCGCCCTTCCTCCCCCTCTCTCCTCGTAGCTTGGCCCCCGAGTCCCCGTCCCCAGACAGCAGCGCCGCGTCGGCGCGGAAGCAGCCCTCCTGCAGCCGCTTGTCCTCGCTGTCCTCCCACACGGAGGCCACGTCGCCCGGGGACCAGCACGACGGCTCCCGGGACCAGCGGAGCACCAGCGTGGACCGCTCCAGCACGGACCTAGAGTCTACCGACGGCACGGAGGGGCCGCCGGCCCCGGACACCGGCTCCACAAGGACAGTGGACGACTTCTCCTTCATCGATGTACGTCCGTCACGGGGAACCTGTGCTGCAGACGGTCCTTTCCTCCTAACGGGGTGCTCCGGCACCTCCTGGTGCACTGCCCCTTCCAGGGGCAGAACGTGTGTGCCAGGCACCCTCTGGTGGCTGCAGAGGCCACAGTCTGAGGCGGGGCTGATGTCTGCGTGTGGCTTGCACCTGCCACACGCCAGCCGTGTGTCCCGGGCACAGGCCTTCACATCCCTGAGCCTCAGTCTCCTTATCCACTTCCAACCAGCACAGTGGGCTCTGCAGCCCTCAAATACAACTGCGTGGGTTCAAGTTGGTTTAACCTGATCCTAGCCCACGGCTGGTAGGTGAGCAGGAAGTCCGACCCCACCCTGCTGGGTGCTCTTGGGGCAGTCTTCCTCAGTGAGATGTGCCCCCAGAGCCAGGGCCCCCAGGCCTCTCTGTGAATGGGTGGTAGTGGTTCTGAGAAAGGGAGACCCCTCAGGCATGGGTAGCCCTTGTGTGGTCCCCAGGGACAGCCCTGAGGACTCAGCTTTTCCAGGTTCCCAGCAGAGGCACCCTCCAGGATGCCAGCTGCCTGGGTCCTACTGCCTCCCTTTCCAGCCCCTTCCAGACCAGCACACGTCCCCTTCCCTTCCCATCCCCCACCAAGGAGCGTCACCTGCAGGGCCAGGCAGGTTTCCCTTGTCAATCCTTGAGACAGAGATCCCATTACCCTCCTTCCCTAACAAGAGGGCTGCCCTCCCACCCTCCTGAAGGTGCATCCCCTAAAGGCTGCAGAATCTACAGAGACCGGCCCTCCTAGCAGTACAGCCCCAGGCCCACACTCTTAGGGGCAGCCACACGGATTTCCCCCAGAGAAAGACCACCACTGCTTTGGGAGCAGGGCTTCCTCCAGGGCTCCCGAGGGACTCCCCTTCCTCAGTAAGGGCAGGGCATCTCGCTGGCACCTCTGGGTAAGGACAGAGATGGGGGAAGACACGAGTTCATCCTCCGTGGGGGCCCCACTATATACACATGGATGCGGCGTGGGTGATAAGGACTGAATTAGGTGATGTGTTCAGTTATCCATTCAACAAACGTCTGTGGAGCTCCTGCCACGTATTGAGCGTTGCTCTACCTTATGTGCTCGTGTGATGCCACCAGGAGGGAAAGGCATTCCCATCGTGTGCCCGCCGTGGGCCAGGCACAGGGCTTCATTCGATTCCTGTAACCACCCTCCGTGGTATGTTTCACGGAGAAAGTTCAGCTGGGGTGTTAGGTTACTATTAAAATGCAGGAGTGCTGGCCCGCGTGCAACCTAAGTAGGGTCCTGGGCATCAGCGAAGCTACCCATGCCTCTCTTGAGTGGTGTCCTCGGCGAGTGGTCCCTCACTTTTTTCCCTCTTCTTCCCTGCTGCTCCCAAAGCAAACCTCAGTCCTCGACTCAAGTGCCCTCAAGACCCGGGTGCAGCTCAGCAAGAGAAGCCGCCGCCGGGCTCCCATCTCCCACTCGCTCCGGCGCAGCCGGCTCAGCGAGTCGGAGAGCAGGTCCCCGCTGGAGGAGGAGGCCGACAGCACGTGGATGTTCAAGGACTCAACAGGTGCGCCCCGCGCTTCCGCGGCACTGTAGTGAACAGCAGGAAGGATGGGGGTTAAGCACTGGAAGGACCTTTCTGGCTTGAAGGCTGTAGGGGATTAGGGCGTGATTACCCAGGAAACTGTGATCTCGTATTCTACACAGCTTATTAGAAACTAAGTAAAAAAATTTTTGAGGGATGATATACTAATTGGGGCTCTGCAGTTTGCAAAGAACAAAGCTACAACTCAATAGGGTTTCCTGATTTCTGCTCTCATCCGTATTAAATTCAGCCTGTATGCTCTTCAGGTTCGTTTGCTGGTCTTTTTCTATACTCTTGAGTTGAAAGATCCACTTCTGTATTATTTGTCTCGTTTGGTTTCTCATGAATTATTTAAGGCTACACATTTTCCTCAGAGGACTTCTTTGGCTGCATTTTGTATCAAATCTTGAGCTGAATTTTAAAGGGCAGGTAGAAGTTAGCCAGGGAAGAGTAGTCCAGACAGAATACTAACGGATCAAGGGTAGAGGTGTGGAAAGAACATTCTGTGTGCATGGTTCGGGCCTGTCTTGGCGGTTCCGGCAGGAGCTGCGCTGGGAAAGTAGGCAGGGCCAGCTCGTGGGAAGCCATGGTTGCTTACCAAGGAGTTAGAATTTATCTGTAGATAGAGATGCATGGGAGTTTTAAGAAGCAAAATCTTTTCTTGTAATGGAAACCATAGCAGGTGATCCCCCTCCGCCCCCGCACTCCACACATGGCCTGTAGCCCGCCAAATGCTGCTGTGGGGACTTGGCTCACTTGGGATCACTCTTGGTGAACCGAAGGCTGTCAGACCAGGCTCGGAGCCGGGCGAGGGGTGTGGCTTCTGAGCCGTTGCCTGAATGCTTGGAGGGTTCTCTCTCCCTTTCCCATCTCACGTCTGTTATTCAAGGAAATGTGTAAATGCCTTGAATAAGACTTCTGTCTGCGTGCTCTCTTGGTTTTGGGAACCAAATTGCACGAGGTGTCTGGAGCAAGTAAAGACCAAAGTGGTGACCGAAGCACACAATCACCCCTAAAAGTATAAAATCACGGCCCTCCCCTGGCCCCCCACAGCTGGAACGTGGCAGCCGCCTCCTGGTTCCTGGCAGCCTCGAGGACTTGGCCAGGTGCTGGGGAAGGCCTAGGGCTCGCTTTCAACCAGCTTCCTGCTTGGCCTGGGGTCCTGGGTCACCAGGCCTCATCCCCTGCCCCTGCCCCTCACCGTGCCCCATCCCGTGTCCTGTCCCCAGGAGGATGGAACTCCTTTCCCTCACTCCTGGAGGAGCAGGAGCCTGCTGTCCATCTCCCAGAAGTCTCACCTGCAAGGTGGAGTGTGATAGTGGGGTTCGGTCCCAGAAAGGGGGGCTCCGGGGGAAAGCAGATGGCTTCCTGGTCCAACTCCAGGCAGCCCTTTCACAGACGGAAGGACCCCTCCCCACTCTTTCCAAGAGCTTAGCCCCATGCACCAGCCGCTGAAGGCACTTCTGTCTCCTTCCCTGCCTCTGCCGGAGAGGCCCTTCCATTTCCCTGACCGGGGATGAGCCAGGAGCCCAGGCTGCCTGTGGCCAGTCCCGGCAGGAAGCCTGCCCTGTTCTGCCTTGCTGTCGCCATCTTTCAGCAAGAGCTGTCCTGAAGGAAGCAAGCCCCCGAGTCTGTCCTCACCTGTAAAATGGTCCAGCGATAGATACCTCCATCAGAGCTGCTGTGAGGCTTGCGTGGGGGTCTGTGTGCAAAGGGTCTGGGACCCATGCCTCCATACCTGGTGGCTGCCAGTGACTTCACTGCCCTTTTCTTTGCAACAGAAGAGAAATCCCCCAGGAGAGAAGAGTCAGATGACGAGGAGCAGCCACCCAGGACCGAGAGGACACCCGTCAGCCACCCCCAGAGGATGCCCGTGTTTCCAGGCGTAGACCCGGCAGCGCTAAAGGTACCAACCCCACGCCCAGAGCGCCTCTCGACCCAGCAGCAGAAAGGACAGACCCCGTGACTGACTCCCGCTCTCCCCCTTCCTTCCCTACACCAATCCCTCCCTTCCTCTTCCCTCCCTCCCTCATTTTTGAAATAGTTTGACTCACAAGAAGCTGTGGAACTAGTACAGATCACTGCCCTGTGCCCCTCACCCAGCTTCTCCCCCTGGTGGCCCCGCACACGACCACGGTGTGTTCTCAAACCCAGGACGCTGGCCTCGGTGCAGGCTGTAAACCGAACTTCTGTGCCTTTCACCAGGGACCCTGTGTTTCCTCGTCCCCGCGCCTGCTGCTCAGTGAGGCCTCCTCGCTAAGCTCCGATGTGCTCCTCTGTAAACGGGCTGATCGTTCACCGTGAGCATCAGGCCCGGTGCTGGGTGTCAGGGGAACGGGAGGGAATAAACGCGGCCCGATGTCCTCGAATCCCGCCTGCTAGGGACAGTACACACACGAAGTGAGCGTTTGCATTCCACAGGACGTGGGAAGCCTGCCCCGGAGCCACACGCCCACTCTCCAATCTGGAATCCCAGCTGGGCCGTGGCATCCCAGGGCAGGGCGGGGCGGCCCCTCCCCCCCTCCCCAGGCCTACAGTCATCTCTCACAGTCCTGGGAGCAGTGGTGCTTAATTTGGGTGAGGGAGGGGACCCTCTTGTCGCCGTCCTGGCCCAGGCACCATGCACTTGCATACTCGCCCCGTGCCCCCAGCAATGCTGCAAAAGGCAGCTCCTTCCTCCTGTTTTATTGGCGAGGAAGTGAAGGTGAAGGCAGCCGGGCTGTCTGTGGGGTTTCTCACCTCAACACTCCATGCTGGCCAGGAAGCCCCCTGGCGGGGCCATGGGTGTGCCCCTCCTCTAGTGAACACGAGTTCTGCTTTCCATGTCGTTTCTCCCCAAAGCAGAAAGCCAGCACTCAGCGCTACGCACGCTCGCCCCTGCAGTTGACCTCACAGGCCTTAAAACGTGAATGTCTCGCAGCCTCTGTCGTTGGCCAGGCGCTTTCTAGCTTTTTTTTTTTAAGTGTGGGAACAAATGACATCTTATCAGGCAGCCTAACACAGGGGCCAGCAGAAGGCCCTGCCTACAGGAGGGGCGCCTGTGTGGATGCCCCAGGTAACTCCCGGGGCCTTCGAACACAGCCTGGAGCTGCCGCGCTGTGAGGACGATGCACTGCCATTCACGCTGACGCGAGCTCCCTGGGCCGGTGGCAGCCCCTCTGCTCCGGTGGCCCCAGGCCGGTGGCAGCCCCTCTGCTCCGGTGGCCCTGCGCCAAGGGCCACTTGGCATTGTTGACAATTGGAGGAGGCTGCCCAGTTCCTTCTGGAAAGTGCCCTGAAGTTGGAGGTGGGGAGACTAGGGGCCATCCCAGTTCTTGAAAACTGTGAATCTTTGGGCAAAGTGCTTGACCTTTGACCTTCGGACTTCTCCCCCATAAAATGGGGAAACCTATGTCCTATCACTCATGCCTGGTGGCGTCCAGACACTGGGTGCTCCATGTGCCGAGCTGTCAGGGGGACGGGGGGATGGCCCGGCAACAGCGGCCATGCCCACCGCGTCAGGGAGAAAGGCCACCTGCCACCATCACACACACGTGGTCCCCCAGGGGAGCTCTGCGCATGCCATTCTAAGTCCCTCTGTTCCCCGCGTGCCCTGCACCAATGGGTAGAAACCCACCCGCCCTTTTCCTGTAGGAGCCGGATCGTTAAAAACTGCATTTGATCCGAATGGATGCAGGAGCAAGGGGCGAGCAGAGGCGAGCGTCTCCTGCTGGCGTCTCCCCTCAGGGTTTGCAGAAGCTACAGGAGACGGACCGTCCCTGCCGAGGACGCTAGACACGGTGGCTTTTCGGCCATAGACAATTTCTGTGGACTTCTGGTGCTGGCTCTTTGGTGGGCAGCAGGGCTGGCCCCTGGTTTTCCTTACCCTCCCAGGTCAGGCGGCACCTCCCCTGTCCCTGGGTTTCCTGCCTGTGGAGGCCCCATGTCACCATGTAACGACAGCATCATGGGATGGGCCCTTCCCCCCCACAGGCGGTCACAGGCTCGGCTGTCTTCCTCCCCAGGCTCAGCTGCACAAGAGGCCAGAGGTGGACAGCCCCAGTGAGTCCCCCGGCTGGGCCCCGCAGCCCAAGACCCCCAAGTCCCCCTTCCAGCTGGGCAGTCGCGTGCTGCCCACCGGCGTCGAGAAGGACGAGAGGTGAGGGGTCTCGGGGACGAGGGCCCCTCTGCTCCCAGATTCAGGATACACTTCTTGGGGGTGAGGGGAGAGAGGGGGAGATGTATATTCAGGAATTGTCTCTCGGGATTTGGGAGGCTGGCAAGTCCAAGACTTGCAGAGCAGGCCGCAGGCTGCATGGAGACCCAGGAAGATCTGATGTTGCAGGTCAGTCTCAGAGTCGGTCTGCTGGCCAAATCCCCTCTTCTTCAGGGGGGTCATTTGTTTTCTGTTATGACTTCAACTGATTGGATAAGGCCCACCGTACTATGGAGGGTCATCTGCTTGACTCAGAGTCTACATATTTAAGTGCTAATCTCATCTAAAAAGAAGATAGCTGCACAGAAACACCTAGAGTACTGTCCGACCGTATACCTGGGTTCCACGGCCCAGCCAAGCCGACACATACAATGAACTGCCGCGGGCATTCACACGGGCGGAGAGATGGAGGGTGAATGGATATTAGGTGGCAGATGGTTGGATGGATAGAAATAATTTTATGGGAGCGTGACTTTGTAGCTGCGGATTATGTCATAGAGTGGACAGGGTTGATTTAACATCCCATTGGCGGGTGCTTGGACTAACTGCTGTTTCTTGCTTGTCCACCACTCCAGCATGGACACGTCTGTCTGTGAGCGCCCTGCTCAGCACCCACCTTGGCACAGCAGGCGGAGAGCTGGGTGCCCCACAGCCCTGCCTGCAAGGTGTGCTTGGTCTGGCTCACACTTGACTCTCACTGGCTGTGTGGTTTCAGGTCCGAAGAGCCCTCACCCCAGTGGCTAAAGGAGCTGAAATCTAAGAAGAGGCAAAGCCTGTATGAGAATCAGGCTTGACCAGGTACGCAGGGGCCCTGGTGGGGGGCCTGGACAGGGCCTGCAATTCAAGGAGTTAGCAAAGGCGGGCGGAGGGCCAAGGTTCAGAGACCTGGAATGGTGAACCCTAGGAGGGAAGGAAAACCATGGGTGTTCTGGGTTCCCGGACAGAGTGTGGCAATGGTCCTTTCCTCTTAGGGATGAAAACACCATTGGGCCACCGGGGTGGCAGGGGCGAGGAGCAAGGCAACCGGGGCCCTGGCTGGCCCTTCTCACTGTGTCTCTGTCCCCTTTCATAAAGTGAGAGGACAGCGCATCCAAGATCAGCTTAGTCTGAGAGGTGCCCAGCCTCTACATTTATATTCTACCCACATCACTAAAAGGTAATTTGTGGGGGAAGATTTAAAAAACAATGATCAGACATGCCCTGGTGTGGGGCCCGGACCACTGAGCATCTTGCCCTTCAGTTTCCGCATCTGTGGGGCCAGGCGGTCCCGAGGGCTCACTGCGGCGGCACCGCACGTGCTTCCCGTGAGGCCTGCGGCGGGGAACACCCAGCCCACTCTCCGTAAGCGTCAGCTCGGACGTGAGCAGCACGGGAGACCCACCGCCCCTTGTCCACAAACCTGGAATCCAAACAGACGGCAAGGTGTTTCCTCTCTCACGCAGTGACAGAACCCGGCCCGCGGGGACTTCGTGCTGTGTAGACTGTTTTCCCCACTTGATAGGAACACGCGCGCTTTATGCTGCGGGCACATCCTGTGCTTGGCCATAGGGGGGTCACGTATGTTCCATCATATTCATGTAGGCATGTAGGTGTGTACATTTGTATATCATCAGCTCCAAAAAAGCTCTGACTTCTGTGGTAAATCTGTGCCGAACGGTTTTGGGTAAGGGATCGGAGCCTGTGTTTATCCTGTGTTTAGGCCCGTGTGTGGGATATCTCGGTTCAGCCTCCAGTAATCCGTTGAGGATGCTGAGGCTGGAACCCTGACCTGTCTCTAGATTTCACATTCACTCCACGGCTCCCAGCCGCCCGCCGCCTTCCTCACTCCGCCTCTCAGAAAACAAACCGGCCGTGACGGAGAGCCATGTCATCCTGCCCGGCCCGTGGCTGGCGGGTGGCCGTCTCGGGGAGTACCAGAAGAGGGTCGAAGGCTCAGCTGTAGAGAGAAACTGGGCCACCTGTCCCCCGACTGACAGGACTCTCCCTTCCTCTCCAGATGGGGTCACTGCCACGTGTAACGAACAGAAGCCTTAACAGTCACAACCTCCCAGACGAGGCCACGCTGCTGCCGTTCCTGCCTGCACAGTGGTTCCCTGACGGAGCCCTTCCTTCCTTCCCGAGGCCCCGGGCCCCCCACTGCTCGGCAGGCACCCTGGGACCGGGGCGGAAAGGCCCACCCTCCTCAGCACTCGCTCCTCTCCCCGGACAGCACGTGGGGCTGGGAGAGAAGCCAGGCCGCCGAGAGACGCCCATGCTGGCAGTTAGAGGGGAGGGTAAAACACACGCGTTTCTGCCCCCTTCAGCAGCAGCTCCGGGTACATGGACGTCTCCCAAGGTTCCAGAAAATACCTGAATCGTGAAAGGACCCCCCTCCCCCCTCAGGGCAGGTCTTGTTCAAGAGGGCTTTGGTCTCCTGCTCGAAATGTGTGCGAGGCAGTTCCCCGGGGTGGGGGTTCCATTGCTTTTTGGGCCAGTTCCATCTCTCTCGAAGGGTCAGCAGCTCCGATGTGTAAACATACCCACCCTTACAGGTAGCCTTCCAGTGGGGCTCCCTGCATAGTGGCCCTCTTGTGTCGTGTGTCCTCTCTGTCGGCTTTAGAAGGTGACAAAGCAATAATCAGCCAGTTCCCCCTAGAAGTTTGCTTTGTGTATATGTTTTTACAGTAAGGAGCGGGAGGAGAAAGGCGGGACTGCTTTGCTGGAAGTACCCGATCATCTCAGGTTGTCTGACCCCTGTCCAGGCATCTTAAAAACTCCAGTGGTCCCGCTTGTGTATCTGTTCCTGGTTTCTCTTCGTCCTGCGCTCTGGTTTCTGTGGAGTGACCTTTGTCCCTTGACCTCAAGGGCTTCTACACCGCAGCCCAAATGGCAGTGCCTTTCCCACCCAAGCATCAGACCTGCCCTGCGCGTCTTTTTCTCCAGAGCTGCGTTCGCACGCCCCCTGAGCTGCTGGCGCAGAGAGCCTGTCCACGTTGGCCTCGGAACACACGCCTAAGCAAGTTGTTCCTTCTCACGTCTTCCTCTGCCAGCCCCATGCTGAGCTCCCCCGACCAAGTGCTCTTTTTAGGTCCAAATGAAGGAAGGCAGGGTCTTGCCGAAAGCCCTTCTCTGGAGGGGAGCCCCCCTCCCTACCAAACCGGGGGGACTCTGGACAGAAGTGCTAGATTCTAGGTAATGATGTGTAAGGTTACCTTGCTTTTTTCCCCCTTGCTATCTCTACTTTGGCCTCTTTGGAAACCCTCAGCACCAGCCTCCTCCACCTGTGAAGCCCGAGGCCCCAGCACACATCCCAGAAGTGCCTGGCTGGCCACCTGCCATGCCTGGCGTTGCCATAAACTTAGTGCCAACTCTACCTGGGAGACGCCCATTGGTGTGAAGGACGGGGCCACATGTGATTGCTGAGGGGCCCTGGGGCTCAGTTTCCTAGTGGGTGCATGCACAGCACTGGCTAGATGTGGAAGTGGGGGGTACATGCATGCCCCTCCCCGCTGCAACTTCCCGAAAGGTGGGAATCCTTCTTCATAAATCCATGATTTGCAAATGGTGTCCAAGCCTCCCTTCTCCCTGGCCACCTCTCCAAGAGTCCCTGTGTGTCTGCCTGCCGTTCTTTGTCCGTGGTCTCCCTTTACTGCAGCTTTCCTCTTCTGGGGGGCGGGGCGGGGGCGGGGTGGAGAGCAGTCTCGGTTCTCCCACCTTTGCCTGGAGAGCAGCTGCGCGTCAGCACCATGGACAGGGACGGGAGCCGCCCTCCCTGAGTCCTCCGGGCTGAGCTTTGGCTGCTTACTGATGGGCGCTTGTGGGACCCTGTCACCCGCCCCACTCCCCCGCATCCGTGTCGAAGGCTGGGCCTCACTTGGTAATAGTTGTGTTCTCTTCATTCCCTAAGTAAGCGGTTAAGCAGTTCTCTCTGGCCATTTGGGGATTTATTTCCTCCAGGAACTGCTTCAGTTGACTTTTGTTGTTTGTTTGTTTAAGGCCCATTTCTTGTTTTATAACAATGCTGATGTGGCGACTTTTCAGGTCTATAGTCCCCTATAAGACACTGCTAGTGCCCTGACTTCCTTTCTTGGCTGCTTCTTTCTTTGTCTTCCTGCGGTGGGAAGGGCCCCTTGGCACCTTCTTAGGCTGCAGTAGGAAATGCCTTGTTCCCTTCGGTGAGTGTATCGGTGCTCACCACGCACAGCTCTCCATTCTGAACAAGTCATGTTTCAGCCCAAGTATTCCCGGCAGGAAAGAAAAACACTTGGCAATGAGATCGACCTGGAGCTCTTTTGCCTAACAGTCCCCCTACACACACACACACCCCTTCACTGGAAATTAAGAGCTAGTTAATTCCATGGGGATTAAGACATACAAAGTCCGCCCCTTTACACTGACCTGAGCAAGCCCTGAACATCCTCCTCGCTTTCCTTCACCTCCTGCAATCTCACCTCCCCACTGCAGGGCAGACGACCACGGTGGGCAGGGGCGGTCTCCCCCTGCCGGTTCCCCGCCAGCCTGGTGCATGAGGTGAGGAGGGACGGTGCCCAGAGCCTTTGCAGAGAGCTGGGCCGGGGGGCATGGGCTTCTCCCCTTCTGAAACAGGGTGGACTCTTCGGGGCAGAGCATGGGTTTGTATGCTAGTTTCTCGAGTTGGCCTGGAGTCATCTTTGGAAACCTGTCTCCTTTTAAATGAACTTAATATGCCTTAATCATCTGTATGCAATCAAGTCCCTGCCCTCTGACCTTCCTCCTCTGGACCTCTGGCTCCCCTCAAATGATGGTCTTACACAGGAAGCATGTGGCGATGTGTATATAATCTAATCTCTGCTCGCCGTGACCCCCCATCTCTGTGTCTCTCTCCCCCACTCCCTGCGTCCACTCACACATATCCTTGGCATGTCAGCATTTTGACAGAGGATCTTTTGATAAGTCTGTATCTTTTTCCCTCCAGTAGATCCCCTTCATGGTCTCTTGCCCAAGGAAACAGAGGCCTCTGGCCCGTGAAATCCCCCGGCAAGACCTCAGAAAGCAGTGTTGCAGAGAATCGCTCAGTGCCCCTGGAGAACTTCTGAGGCAGGACAAGCCTCCCGGTGTTTGGATGGTGACCGGCCAGCCTCGGGTTGTCTAGGATTTGGGGAAAAGACAATCAGATGGGGATGTTTTCCAGGGGGATGAGCCAAGTCATGTGCTTTCAGACAAATGCATTTTCTCTTCTGCATCCCGGGAAGTGAGGCCAGCTCTAGGTATCGCTAAGGAGTGAGAACAGAAATAGGCATAAGCCTGAAACCCTAAACCTTATGGACTGTGCAAGGGATCTCGAACCCCCATGGCACGACTTTGTAAAGGAGACAGCCGCCCCCACCTGGTGCTGGCAATGTCCTGTCCATATGCACTTTCATGCTTCCCATCATGGCACCCGGGTTTCCCCGGGAGCTGGGCATCATTGCAAAGCCTGAAGCCCACAGGTGTGCGCTCGGGTCACCTGCACTAAGTGCTCCCTTCAGGGTTTCCTACCCTCATGGAAGACAGTGTCCACCCAAGGAGAAGGCTCTCAAGCCTGCAGTACCCTCACCAGTCTCTGTGTCTCGCCCTCAGTCCCTGTGGTCCCTCCTGCAAAGCCCTGCCCCTTAATACAGGCAGCTAGATGACCGTAGGTTTGTACGAACTAGCATTTCGGGGTGAGCCTGAGGGGAGATGGGGAGGCTGGAGAAAAGCTCTCTCCAGTGGTGAGTAGTGCCCCCCTCCGCCCTTCATTGAAGCTGTGGCAAGTCACTTCAGTAATGGAGGACCGCCATCCCTCTGACTGTGCCTTTCCTCCTCTACCATGTGTGAAATCGAGAAAGCAAACACCCCAGGGCATCACAGTGCCATGGGTCAGAGGAACAACAATTAGGTAGAAGGAGCCATGTGACATGGGCAGGACCCACTGGACCCCTGGAAGGGGCTCTACCCTTGTAGGGAGCGGTGCATCCAAGCTCCGTGCTAAGAAGCTGCTAAGAGCCTCCTCGCTGGAATTCCCAGCCAGCGAGGTTCTAGGGATGGAGCCCTTTGGAATGAGTGTGCACGCCCTGAGCCAGTCTGTATGCCTCTCTCTCCTTTTGCCCTCTCCACCCCTTTGAGATGTCTTTTTTTTTTTTTTTTGCTGGGGTTGGTCCCTGCAGAGAGCGGGGCAGAAAGCCAGGTTCTGGAAAGTCAGCCTGAGGTTTCTGGCAAGATATCCTCTGAGCCTCTCCTCCACCCTCCCAGGCTCCCCTCCAACAGCTACCCTTGTCGCTGGTGCTGTGATGTCTTCCGCGAATCAGACAGGCACTTTTCAGACTGTCTCTGGGGGCGCCACACCCACTCAAAAATATACCATCATCAAAGAAGAATTTCAGCTTTCCGATGATCTTATTCCACATGGCCTTACAGATCCTGTAAATAGGGGGCTCACAGAAGTAATGTGTTGTGTTATGGGAGGGATTTTGTATCGTGCTGTTCCCTAAGTCATACCACCATTCTGCAAGTTGTGCACTTCCTACATGATTTTGATCCCCAAAATGCTTTATAAGACGGGGGAGTGGGAATACATCTGCACATACTATATATTTTCCTAGCCTTCCATCTGGGTCCCTTCATCGCGTGTGGAGTCACGACAGAGAAGGGGCCAGAGGCCGTGTGCAGGGCGGTTCGGCCTCCCGCCTGCCGGAACTCTCGCGAGAGTTCCCGAGCCCTGGCAGGTCCGCACGGAGGGCGGGCCAGCGGCACTTTACCCAACCCCAGAGAGAACCTCTAATCGCGTGACTGAGACTTCATCTAGAAAAAAGCCTATATTTTTACCGTCAAAACCACAGGCCTCCCTGGACCTCACAGAGTATTGGACGTCGACAAGTGCTTTTATATTTTGTAACTGCAAAGAGGTTTCACACGCACATCAGGAGCAGTCGGGGACCTAGTCGACTGCCATGACACCAGGTGACCTCTGCATGTACAGAGATGTTGCATTCACACTATGGAAATAGCAAATAAAGCTTTGATGCAAGTTGCATTGGAGACGCTGGTGTGTCGGTGTGCAAACAAATGGGTTCTCTCATGCAGGCTGCCGTCACCTGCCGAGTCGGCCTCTGCTCTGGGCTGAGCTGAGCGCCAGGCGCGGGCGGGGTGGCTGGGGTCCCAGGAGGGGGCCGTGGCCACAGAGCAGGCTTTCCACTCAGCGTGGGGTTGAGCCCTCATGCTGCCGCGTCCTGGCCATGGGGTCTGAGCATCCGTTCTCTAAAATGGGGGTAGGACAGTGACACTGGCGGGAAAGACTTCCAGGTGGTGATTCTCATGGGTAGATGGCGCTCCCCAGACGACATCTGGCAAAGACAGGAGACACTTTTTGTTGTCACAAGGAGGGCAAGGAATGTCGTTCAACACCCCACAGTGCACAGCATGGGCTGGCCCTGGGCGGCGGCAGTGCCGAGGCTGGGGAACCTGGGTGAAGGAAATGTGGCACGTGGCAGTGCTGGGCACGTAGTAGGTCCTCAAGATCCTAGAGGATCTGATGGGAGGGAGTCACATTCTCACGTAGGCTGTCCCCACCTCTGTCTTCCCCTTTCTATCCACATCAGGTGGTGGCTGCCTCCCAAGTGAAGGGGTTGGAGCCAACTCTGCCTCCCTTGACGCGCCCCACCCCCAGGAAGGTCCCCCTTGGTCTGAACTGTCCATGACAGGCAGATGCTCCATGAAGAAAAGTCAGAAAGTGATCGGCTGTGCTGAGAGAGCTTTGCTTTCATGATCTGTCAGTGATCCGAGTACAGAGAAGGCCTCATTTCCCAATGAGGTGGCCGTGGCTCTGAGCCCTCTGTGACTCACCCAAGGCCACACAGATCCACCTGTTCCCCAAGTCCACCAGTCACCCAGTGTCCTAGCAACATCTCAGAGGTGTGGGGTGGTGGGTTCTATGCTGACTTGAGGATTTTCACCAAAAATAGCAACAAAAGAAAACCTTGGGGCTTAACAATTCACTTCCTGTCCCTCGGTTCATTTGTGCATTAATCAGCATCGAATGCCTATCATGGGCCGGCTGGCACTGCTAAACACTTAAATGCATGGCTCTACTTCTTTGGTCATGAATAACGTGGCAGTCATGATCACCTGGAGCAGGCTAGCCCTCCTCCTCCTCGCTGCTCTGTGCCCTAGGTAAGTGGCTTCACCTCTCTGAATGCATTTTCCAAACCATTTGTGACAAGGGATCATGACCCTTCCCGTAAAGAGAAGAGGGCTGACTGGGGAGTAAACGTAATGCGCGCAAAGCTGGCACAGGGACCCGCACACAGCAGGTCTTCGATAAGCGGTAGCTGTTAATTGTATATGCCTTTTATATGAAGAAAACCCATTTTACGTGGGTCTGGTACAGCATCCCACAGAAATGGTTGGATGGACTTAGACCCAATTTGGAAGTTCTGTTTAAGGTGACTTGACTTAAAATTTAAGCCATGGGGCACATGGAAGAACTGAGGGGTTTGGGTCCCTCACTTCAAGAACTGGAGCCTTTCCAAGGGAGCCAGGCATCTCAGTAGGAAGACGGTGGCACCAAGAAGCCAAAGGAAGGGTGAGGGTGGTCACTGGAGAATTTCCCGCCCCCCCATGCCCGCTCCTGGTGCTCCCCACAAGGCTGGTGAGGCCTGTCTGCCCCTGGGACGTGGTCAGAGGCCATGGCTGAGGGCACACAGGCCCTGGGGCCTCCCTGGGCCTGTCATTGGAGTGAAATAGCCCGAATGGAATCGAGTGGACAGGCCGCTGCCTCAGCAGGCTGGGATGTGCTGGGCTGTTGGAAATCGCCCATAAATAGGCCACTCCCTGCAAACGGGGATTGTCTGCAGGCAGCGCTGGCTTCTCTGTTCCTCCCAGGACGACAGCCACAGGTTCATTCTGGAGCAAGTGGGGCAGGGCGGGGAGACAAGAGCTGCCCTAGCAGGCGCAGACCTGGGGTGGCCTCCTGAGGCATGCAGAGCTGGCCCCCCCCAAAACTGGGGATCCACCTGTGGGAGCTGAGGGGAAGGACCTGAGACAGCCACCAAGTCCTGCTGTTGTCAGAGGGCAGTGGCCAGGGTTGAGCCCCTGGGCATGTGCTTAGGGTGGGGAGCCTGCAAAGATGAGAGAGGCGAGTGAGCACATTTGGGGGCTGCCATGTCTTCTGAGTGTCTTCCCTGAGCTAGACCAGGGCCTAGTTCCTGCTGAGGTGGGGCACGGGCCGGACAGCCAGCCAGCAGGCAGTGCAACCTCAGGCCTGTGTCCTGAGAATGGGCCACACAGCTGTGTGCGCCGGGGGTGGGGGAGTGCAGGAGCTGGGTGCAAGATGCAGACACGAGTGCCTTTGGGGCACTGTGGATGTCTGAGATGGGCGTGTGTGTGTGTCAGAGAGACACACAGACAGTCAGAGGCAGCCGTCCTGCAGCGGGCGAGATGTGACTGTTCAGTGACTGTGGGAGTCCGCATGAGCCTGCGTGTGCGCGCAGGTGCCTGTTCTGATAAACCGGAGCGCACCCTGTGTGTCTGTGTGTGTGCAACAGTCAGGAGAACCCACTCACGTGACTGTGGCTGGCCTGAGTTGTATGTCACAGTCCCCATGGGGTGAAGGGAGTTGTGTGTGGGTTTCTTGTGCACGTGGAATGAATAAGCAAATGAATGGAAACTGGGCTGGAGCAGGTGTCCCAGGACCTGGTCCCACATCACGCTTTCTTGGGATGTCTGTCTGTCTGTCCCTCTCCCACCAGCCTGTGGCCTCCTGTTCTTCCCGGTCCCCCAGCCCAGGCCCAGGCCCTGAGCAGGTGCTCACGGAAGCTGGTGAACTGGGCAATGAGTGAACAAAGGACTGCAGCTTGGAGGGCAGGGGTGGGAGAGATTCCTGCAGAGGAACCCCTGAAGCCTGCCCTCTGACCAGGTCCAGAGGTGATGTCTGCACAGGGCCCCAAGAACTCTGGTTTGGGGGAGCGGTGGGGTATGGGTGAAGGGCATGAGCTTCAGAGCCGGGTCCGACCCCAGCCTCAGGGAAGTGACCTCACCCAGCTGGGGTTCGGGGTTGCTCTCTGCAAAATGGCAATCCAGGTCGCATTGACCCATGGTGGGCTCATGAGTGGTGCTCAGTGGATGTTTGTTGAACGACTGCAAGACTGAATATAGGCCGCGAGCAACGACCACGTCCCATAGGCAGCAAGGTTCTGTAGCTCATCCTCAAATGGATCCAGTGACCGTTCTCCTTTGGTTGAAGCCAGAGGGGTCCCCAGGCAGATGGCAGAGCAGCGCGGAGCACCGGAGCGGGCTGCCGCTGGCAAGAGCCATGGAGGCCTTGGGGGCAGCTACAAGGTAAGGAGGGGCCTGGGGCTGTGGGCACAGGGCTACTCCTAGACCTCAGGGTCAGCTTCACTCCAGAAAGGAGCCAGCAGGGCCAGGAGGACACCTCGCCACTCAGCCAGGAACTTGTTTCATGACTTTGCTGCACCTGGGCACACACACCCTCCCTGGGCACAGAGGCTCGGTAGCTTCAGGGGTCTCGGCACCGACTCTCTGCGGACCCCAGTCCCATCCCCAGCCCTCTCCAGGCCTCCACCGGCCCCTCATGCTCCTTAGCCCCCAGAGCTGACGTGAGAGCTAAGTGCGAGCACCATCACAATGCCAGCCATTGGGGTTGGAATTTATCGGCTCTGCCCTCTCTAAGCTGTCCCTGGAGGCTCCAGACTGCCCAAGGATGGGCTGATTCCAGAGATAACTGGGGACAGGGGCATTTCTGAGGATGTACTGGTGACTTTAACTGGAATAGAGGAGACGGCAGGAGGAGAGCCGCAGAGGGGACTGCCTGACTCTGGGCCTGACCCTTGGGTGACATCGGCTAGCCTTGCCCTGCAGGCCCCCAGTTTCCCTTTGGGGGGCGCCGTGTCATCTAATGGCTTCTCAGGGCCTTGGCACATCCCTGGAGGCAGCTGCCCAGCAGGAAGGCGGGTGCCGCCGTGGGCCCCCCTGCCTCCTGTTGCCTCTGTGGGCCTTGCCCTGTCTCCCTGTCTTAATTTGCTGACCTAACAAATTCCAGTGCCTCCACTTTATTATGAGCTGTGCAGCCTGGGACAAGTGGCTTACCCTTTCTGAGCAGATGCCCCCCAAAGGCCTCCTACAGAGACAGTCTGTGCTTCTAGGCGGGGACAGGCAGCACCTCCCTTTGCCTTTGCATCGCGCCCCCCACCCCCACCCCGGGCCTGGGGCAGGCGGAACCCAACTCAGAAGCTGCAAGTGGGCGATTCATCCATCCTGCACAGGTTTTTTAAAAAGGAGATATTTCACATTAAGGAAAACATAGATTTCTGGCCTCAGTTGCAAAGTTTAGAACGGGGTCCACGTTCCCTCCTGGTTGCGAGTGGCTTCCTTTCCCTCCTGTCCCTTCCTGGAGTCATTTCACTCTATTAGGTTCCAGACTGGCTTCTCCAGAGGGACAATCCTGTGTTTAAGGTTCCTTGCAGCAGTCCCCTCCATAACCACTAGAGGGCAGTGCAAGCCTGCAGAGGTGCTGGCTCCAGGCTGGTACAGGCTGAGCTGTTGGAGCTGGTGATAGTATCTCCCTCCTTGCCCCACCGGGGGACCTCGCGGGGCTGGGGCTGGGGCTGGGGACCCCGCTGTGACACGCAGGACGCTGCCCTTCCAGGTGACTGTGTATGAAATGGAGAACTTCCAGGGCAAGCGATGTGAGCTCTCTGCCGAGTGCCCCAACCTGACAGACAGCCTGCTGGAGAAGGTGGGCTCCATCCAAGTGGAGTCGGGGCCGTGAGTACCTGGACCCCTGCCCCTCCTACAGCCCGAGCCTCCTGGGAGTCGGGAGGCCTGAGTTCGAGCTCCAGATCTGCTGTGGGGCCTGTTTTCCCGTCTGTGAAATGAGGGAGTTGGCCTGGATTCTGTTAGAATCATCTAGCTCTCATCTCTGTGGTAAACAGCAGGGTGTGGCCAAAAGAGAGCAGAGGAGGACAGCCCAGCCCCTAGGTCAGTGCTGACAGGTGGGATTTAATCAGTATAATTTCAATAATGACCGCACCATCTGCAGTGTAACATGCATCATAGCCCTGAATGCTCACAGCTGCCCAGGAGACACCTGCCAGTCTCATCCCCATCGAACAGGTGGAGAAACTGAGGCCGGAGTGCTTACGTGTCAGGTCCATGTCCACGCGGCAAGCAGGTGTCCCAGCCGGACTCAGCTCTCGCCTTGGGCCGAAAGTCCAGGCTCTGGCACTAACCACCTGTGTGATCCTGGGCAAGGTGCTCACCCTCCGGGCCTCTGTTTCCCCATCTGTCAAATGGGCAGAAAAAGGGGACATACTTCAGAGAGAGGCTGTGTGAAATGAATGGAGTGATGCACATAGATGGGAACAATGCTACAGTAACAATAAGGAGTTGTCTAGGGAATACTGTACTCCGGACGTCGAGCGAAGGGCTTTTCAGAATCAGAGGGCCCAACACAGGCCGCACACAAAGTGGATCCTCAGTACTACTTCCCGGGAGGGTTTTCTGGCTCAAGGCTCAGCTCCCAGTATGTCCCAGTAGATCCTTCAATAGCAGGACCCAGGATCGGGAATAGGATTGGCAGGAGGGTGGGAGGTCAAAGGTCAGCAGCCCCGCTCTCTGGGCTCACCTGAAGCAGAGGCGAACCAGGCCTCCGTGCTCCTGCAGGTGGGTGGCCTTCGAGCGCAGGGCCTTCCTCGGGGAGCAGTATGTCCTGGAGAAGGGGGACTATCCTCGCTGGGATGCCTGGTCCAACAGCCACCACAGTGACAGCCTCCTGTCCCTCCGGCCTCTGCACATTGTGAGTACAGCTGCTGCCCCCTTCAGGGGGCTCTGAGAAGTGGGAGGCCGGGAGCTCGGGAGCCTGGGAGCTGGGCAGGCCGGCCGGGTTCATGGCTCGGCTGAGGCCTTGGCCGGTGTGGACCTTGCCTGGGAAGGGCCCTCATCGTTTCTGTCCCAAATGATAGGGTTGGCTTATTGGATGGTCCTTGGGCTGGGGATTGGGACATCAGGAGACAGTGCTGACCCTCCCCACCCCCAATCCTATTAAAATGCTGAGATGTCGGTCCCGTCTCAGATCCGTTACTGTGATCAAAGAAATTCTGTCTGGAAAATAGCTTCAGAAAGTAACTGCAAAACAGCTCAGGCTCTTTGCCTGCATTTCCCAAACACCGGGACTCAGTCTGAAAGGGACTCAGTCTGTGTGACACTTAAAATGTCGCTCTTGCCCCCCACCTACTTCCCTCACCTCGAGGCTGCTCCAGCCCTGCCTCCTGTCACAGTCGTGGGCAGGGAGAGCTGGGGAGACTGAATCAGAGTCTGGTTTAGTACAAAAGGAATGTTCCTACATTACTAATTTTGGTCGCTTCTACCCCCTCCATGCCTCAGTTTCCCTCTCTGCTGTTAGTGTTGAATGAGACCTGAAAGGGCCCCTCTTGGTTTCACAGATCTCTGGCCATAAGTTTCCTAAGGAGGCCAGCTCTGGAGGACCCCCCAAACCCCCATCCCTCCTGCAGTGGGTTTGGGAGTGAAGGAACCTCAGCAGCCCCTCCCTCGGGCAGGGGGCTTGGGGTGGGCATTATTTTGTGGTGACTTGACCCTTCCCTGAGCCTGGAGCCCACCTGACCCCTGCTCTGGGCACGGGAGTGGCCACCTCACACCACAACCTTGCCCCCCAGGATGGCCCGGATCACAAGCTGCATCTGTTTGAGAGCCCAGCTTT
>PVJI01020908.1:0-28064 GCA_004026765.1 Micronycteris hirsuta | reverse complement strand
TAGTGTGCTGCCTGGAGGTGGCAGGTGTGCAGTGAAAACTGCATGAGGACACCTTGACTAGTAGACCTTTATCAAAGCACTTGCATGGGTTGGTTTTGCAAGTAATAAGCAACACAAAGATGAAATAGAGTTTTGATCTTTCAGGTGCTCATAATATTATAGAGCTGTCCCTGGTTTATATCTGTGGTTTTTTTAAACAGAATTTTCAAAGAAAATTTCAAAATTCATTGATTCATTTGTCTGCTTAATGGTTTGCTGTTTAACTGTCAAGTGTCTTAGGTGCTGTTATTCCGATGTTGCAAAATACAAACATTTTAAAAACAGAGTCCCTGCCCTTCAGGATGTTGTTATTATTGTCATTTTTATTACTTACTATATTTTATTCAGTGATTACTAGGTGCCAGAGCCCACTAGGAGCTTATAATCATCATTATTTATTCTTTTTTATTGGTGCATAATATGTGCCATACACTTTAAGTGCACAATGGGGAATTAGGGTTTTTAAAAAGTGGGTAGAATTTTTCTTGAACTAGCATCTGTTCATTATGAAGTTTTCACCTGTTCATGCTGAAATAAGAAATTCAGGAAGCTTAATTTGTTCAATTAAAAATGTGGTCTTTTTCTAGGCCTACGTGTTTTTTGTTTTGCTTACAAAATCTTTTTCATTTAAGAAACAGCAGTAATAGTTGGTACTGTTTTTTCCCCCTGTGAAAGCCATCTGTTAAGAGCCCATGATTGAGGAGGTCAGGGGCAGTGGCAAAATAAAGCAGAGACAGAAAAGAGGTCTAGTTAATATGATTTAATGAGGATTGGATGTAAAGAGTTAGCGAGGAGAGAGAAGTCTGAGATGATTCATAGGTTTGCAGGTTGTGCACCAGCATTTAAATTGGACACGAAGAATAGGACTGTCAGAGGAACAGGGAAGAGCAGCAGGTTGACAGGGAAGACCAGTTTCTTTCCATGCATGTTGAGTTTGAGGAAATATCCATGGGCAATTTATGTATGTTTTGTTGACAATTTCTTTGACTTTTTTGCCTGTCCGATCAACAAATGACTTTAATAAGTGAGTTATATTTTTAGTTTAATGAGAAATTGAGAAAAATATTAGGAGCCAATAAAAAGAACTCTGTAATCCCTGGTACAATATTATACTACATATAATAATTATAAGTTTTTCTCTAGTTATCACAAGTGATTCACAGCTATTATAAAAAAATTAAACATTACTTAGTTGGAGAAAATTAACAGTAGTGTTTTTATTTTCTTTATAGGAAGTTTCATACCATAGAACATATTGCCAGTTATTAGAATTATTTTTGTTTTTATTAAAATAGGATTGTTGCTGGTTTCACATATTTTCTGACATTGTTTTATTTATCCCTTTTATGACTTTATTCAAGTGGATATAGATCTACAGGAATCTCCAAAACAAGTATCAAGAAAAACAAATTCTTTGACAGGTATAACACATCAGCCCAAACAGTGATTCATCGTTATCACCCAGAGTTCATAGTTATGTTAAGGTTCACTCTTGGTGTTGTACATTCTGTAGGCTTTGACAAATGTATGGTAACGTGTATCCACCGTTACAGTAGCGTAGAGTCATTTCACTGCCTTAAAAGTCCTCCGTGCCACACTTACTCATCCCTCCCTTCCCTCTAAACCTTGGAAACTACTGATCTTTTTACTGAATGTTGTATAGTCAGAATCATACAGCAGGTTTTTTTTTTTTGAATATTTGAAAAATTAAAATTTCAGGGTAATTGAATGTAGTCATCCAAGATGTTTTTGTCCTTTATGGGTTGTTGTGTTGTTGTTTTTCATCAGCACAGGGTCTGGTGGCATGTGCCTTACAAGCTGAAGGAAAAGCATGCTTTCTACAGGCACTTGCCACCTACTGGGGAGGGGTGAGAGAAGTGACACCACACACTAGTCCCCAGCGCTAACTGTCTGGACCATCCTGCTCTCTGATGTGGGTCCAGACAGGTTCTAGCAATGGAAGGGGACTGTCTCAAGGGGCCCTGCTCTATAAAAGTGGAATCACAAAGTCTGTCATTCATAGCCTGCAACTGGAAATAGGGCCAGAAAGAGTTTGTTTCCTATGTCTTACCATGTGCAAAGTGCAGTGCCTGTAGACCACGCCCCCTTGTGACAGAGTGGATAGTCTTCACTGCAGAGCTGGAGAAATTGTATTGTGTTCCAGGAAAATAAGTATACTCTCTTCTAACTGCTCTTAATGGTAGGTGTCCAGAAAAATCATTCTATTTTAGTTTGACATTGTTAGTTAATGACACTGATTCTACTAATGATGCCCTTTTCTGTCAGTCTGATGGGGTTTGGTTAGGATTATGATCACTGTAAATAGCAGTTCACTTGGAAATACCAAATTAAGCTAGATCTCATCCTTTTTTTCCTTGCATTTATTAATATATAAAGGCGGAAAAGTAAACGTTCTTAATGTATTAATTGCCTACTAATAGTGTCATTCATATTCACTGTAGTACAGTCTTCAGTGTGGTCCCAAAGTAATACTTTCTAATGAAGCATCAGTCTGGTACTTTTAAAGTTCTTTATTTTTCCATTGTTGATTTAACATGTATTTTACTTTTTTCTTTAATAGTGGTTGAGAAGTCTGAAGAAGACTCTTTAAGCAGGTAGGATTTTATGGATTTCTAAAAATTATATGTTAACTAAGGGAATGCAGAGAAAAGAAATGAACGTTTCTTGAGTGTTCTGCCCTGGGCTGGACACCGTGTTATGTAATTAACATGTGTTGTATCGTCTCCACAATAGCTTTGCAAAGTAGCTGTGCTCTGATAGCCTACTTTTCATTGATTAGGCAACTGTGGTTCAGGGAGGTTGATTAATTGACCCATGATTCCGTAATTATCAAGGGGTTGACCCTTGATTTGAGTGTCATCCTGCTTGGCTCCCAAATCCATTCTGTTGTCCTTCAGTGTACACTGATAAGTTTCTGTGTAGCACTGGCATCAAGATAAACACACAAATCAGTTCACCTCAGAAAGTCAAATCCAGTTGTGTGTTAACTCTGAATTAGAGTTTTCCTAAGAAACCCAGGTAGTCCAGGCATTCGTCTTAAAATAATTGACAATTGTAGTGGTAACTAGTACCTTGTTTTTCCCAAAACTATTTTAGGGCACATCTCAGTTAGCTATGGCCACAGATAGGCTTTACCTAAGGAAGACCTAATCAGGCAGGTGTTTTTAAGTATAATGATTTCTGTTCTTGAGATGAATTATTTTTTTTGTAAGTGAAGAACATCTGTGCATAGACCATGTTATGTTGATTAAATTCAGCATCTATTTCGAGGATATTTCTAATTGATTTCTCTACTCGTTGACTTCCCAGTCAGGTTTTCCCTTCATGCCAGTAACTTTGCCTAGTTGTATGAGGTTTTTTTTCTTTTTTACCTAGAGTCCTTTTTTCTTCCATGACTTTTTTTCTATTTTTAACTTTCTTCTCTGCCTTTTTTGGAGCTTCTCTCATTGTCTTAGTTTTTTCCACTTCTGCCCGCTACGTGTTCTCCATTTTTCTATAGATAGAATCAAGAGCACATTAAGGAATCTTAGCAATGAATCAAAACACCCTCTAGTACTTCAACCTGTGTTTAACATCCTGGCCAACTGGTTGCTTACATGTAGAATTTGAAACTCAAAGAAATTAAAGTGACTTCTTTGGATATGGTAAGTGGTGGAAGTGAAATGTAAATTCAGGTTTCTAAGCCTAGTAGGGACTGGGTGTAGTGAATGCAGTGCAAGAAGATAGAATAGAATTAGCAGCAAAATCCAAAAGGAACAACTCTGGGTTGTGATAGGATTAAGGGTTTTAGAAAAGAGATTAGAGAACAAGTAGGGAAAGGAGATCAGAATATTGGGGCTGACAACAAGTTAAAGTTAAAAGAAGGAAGGCCACAGGATGCTGGGAGTTATCTAGAAAGGCAGATTGAAATAAAGGTTTCAAGAGAGTCCTGAAAAGGTTACTGCATAATTGGAAAGACTAGCAAAATTCAAGGTTTCAATTGAAAGGTATTACAATAATTTGGAAAGATTCTCCTTATTGCAAACAGGACCGTGGTATCATCTGTCTGAACTGAGTTACAGAGTGGGGCTTAGATTGAGTTGTAAGGAACTGGAGATTGCTGAACTATGTAGATCTGTTGCTTAGGGCAGGTGTCTCCTCACCTCTGCCTCTTTTCCCAATTAGCTGATGTCCTTCCCATGTGTGGAATGGGGTAGGAACGGCTGTTAAATTGGTAATGGAGTTGGGTAGTTGATAATATGCCTATGTTAGGAGTAGATGACAGATTCCATTTAGCTTATTTTCCAGGAGCAGAGAAATAGAGAGCTCTTACTCTTGGTCGTTTGAGCCCATCCTTGCTTCAGGAGTCTGTGTCTTCATAGGCTGAATATTTAAAGGTTGGAGATGGTCCTGGAGCATGCAGAAGGGTGATCTGGGAGTCGGAAGGCTAACATCATAACATTTGCTCTTTGACATTTGGACATTTAGCATGTAAACATTTCAAGGAGCTCCCTATACTGTTTTTGGGCAAAAGGAAGAAATAGTCTTACCTTAATAGGTTCCTTCCTACAGAAACCAGACTGCTATTTTAGACGGACACAGATTAGTCTTTGAACCAAGGACAGACAATGGAGAGGAAACAGTGTGTCTTTCTACCTTGATTCAGGTCGTCAGATCTTTTCCAGTTCAGGAATCAAAAGTCATGTCAGCCATTTACTGGATTTTTAATTCAGCCTTTAGGAATTTTGGTGAAAAGAAATTAACTTTAGGCTTTGCCATTATACTGGCTGTCACCCTTCGTGGGAACTTAGAGGCATCTGCATTGAATAGTTCATCGTTTGGGGGAAGTGGAGGCAGAAGTAGATAACTAAAAGCTTTTTTAAAACAGGCCAAATTTTAATTATATCAAGAAATTTCATTTAATACGCAGATAGCTGACCTTTCACTCAACTTTTTAGTTGTTTTTTTAAAGGAATGAACTCATTTTTGTTGGCTACTTTAATTCTAAAGGTTGTCCAGCAAACCTGACATGGATGATTCATGGCCCACATCAGATGAAGAAGACTTCGATTTTGAGACCAAGGTAAAGTGCTCCGTCTTGGAATTAATTTTTCTGCTCTGAATTTAGTTCTGTGTGGCACTTACTCTTCAAATGTGGTAGTGGTCTACCTGTCATTGTTTTATGTTTATAATGAAAAATTGCTCAGAGCAAACCATTTTGGTAGAAACATGATGCATTGCAAATTTTTTTAACTTTAAGTACTGAAGTTCGGGGCTGAAAAAGAGAAAGGGCTAGAAAATACATAGTGATAGAAAAATTATAGCGGGGAAAAGTTTCTCACTGAAGACGAGATGGGAAATTTGGTCAAGTATAAGGATTTTAAATATGACTTTTAAATCCTTCCAGCATGATTTTTATAATATTCATGCCTAAGTGATTCGTTAGTGGATCCAATTACTTACTGTAATAATCAGGAAATCTTGGTGTCTCTCAGTTCTAAAACTATTTATCATATAATACATAGTTTTCTTCTTGGGCTGCTTTTATTTTGGTATCATATAATTGTTAGAAGAGAGTTTTATTTTGTCTAACTCAGGTTCCACATTTGAACTGAAATAATATTACAAAATGTGTAAATTTAGAAATTTAAATTGTCTTTCTCAAAAACTGTATTGCAAAAGGATCCCACTGTGTTTTAAATCATTCCATTAAGACTCTATTTAAAATGATGTATTTAATTGAAGAATACATGTTTTGCTTAAAATAATAACTAGCTCTAGGAGCAGAAATTTTTAATAACCAAATAGTAAAACACCAAATTTCAAAAATTCGTTGTTGCTTTTAAACTTTTGTTTCAATTACAGTTGACTTTCAATATTATATTAGTTTCAGGTGTACAGCACAGGGTAAGAGATTCATATAAATCACGACATGATCTCCCCAGTAAAGCTAGTATTCCCGACACCATACAATGTTACTACAATATTTACTACAATATTACTGACTGTATTCCCTGTGCTGCATTTTGTGTCCCCATGACTATTTTGTAACTGCCAATTTGTGTTCCTTAGTCCCTTCACTGTTTTGCTACCTGCCCCCCACCCCCGCCACCACCATTTGTTCTCTGCATCTATTTGTTTCTTTTTTGTTTGTTCATGAGATTCCATATGTAGGTAAAATCATATGGTATTTGTCTTTCTCTTTTTGACTTATGTCACTTAGTACAATACCTTCCATGCCAATGATTTTTAACTGGTATGCAGCTAGAATTTTTAAAACATGCAATACCTGGCTATTCAGTCAGGGACACTGACCTCTTTTCCCTCAGATTGTCAAATTAAAAAAATGACAACAACCAACACAACAATAGCCATCTGGAGTGAAAGAAGACTTTCGTCTTATATCTGAATGATTCCATTCTTGTGTATGCTCACATAGGAATGCTGTATATTATTATTGTTTTCAAATTTGTTACTTAAAGATATGATTTTTTTTTCTAGAATGTCATGAAGCCAAGCTTAACAAAGCTAATGACCGCTATTCAACAATCTCACGAACACAGTAAGCTACTTGAAGGCTGGCTCTATTTCTGTTATTCATTGATTTGAAGTTACAAATATTTTCATGTATTCTTTACTTTACTTTGTTTTAATGTAGCAGAAGCAAAATATGCCATTGTGAGACCAGAAAATAGGACCTTATGTGAAGACAGTACTTTTCATAGTGAAAATGAAGATGTGATTGAAACCCTTCCCAAGCCATCAGAAAAAGTCCAGGGCTTTTCTCAACCTGCCTTTTCATCACTTGAACCTCTTCTAAAAGCTTCTCATATGTCCTTAGCAGTCATTGGTCTTCCAAAGGTAAGTTGTTTTGTTATTTTAACTGTTTTTTTCCCCATGATTTTTTACATATCATACCCCTGATCCTTCTGTAGTAATGACCAGGACCCTAGAAAGAAATGGAAGTCCTCAAGATCATAACAGAAAACAAAAATAATAAGAAGGGCAATATATGTACAGGATTGGGATTTATACAGGTTAGTGGGCGTATATAAACAGTTCTTACATATGCCATAATGGAAGGAAAACATTGGAAAGCTACTGGAAAGAACAGGTAGATGAATGTGAGGATAATGAAGAGGATGAAGGGGAAAAATCCATGTAAGAAGAGAAAGATGAAAATAAAGATTTAATAAGAGAGTCAAGATGAAGAGATTATAAAAACACAACAGAAATAGAGGGCTTAAGTGAAGGCAGGAACTCGTTATATTATGAAATATGATAGAATAATTTTAATGCAAATTAAGCAAAGAAGCCCAGGTAATGAAAAAACTTCTCAGACTCTTCTGAATTACTTATACCTGATTTTTATGAAGAACTAAAGGGAAATTTAATTGTGACCTTTTCCTGGTTATTAAAATTTTAATTTGAAATTGTTTTTTTAAATCCTCACCTTTAAGTTTAATAAATTGACATCTTATATTTTATCTAATAAAACCTGAGTTCATAAGTAATGCAAATTGAAACCTATTTTAGGCCTTATCAGATTTATTATGAATTACGAATTTTTGCCATTCTTTTTCTTGTTGTTTCTGACATCTTACTGTTTGGTATATACTTAACTTTCTAAATTAACTCATGTAACACTTTGGTGTAATCTGGGTAGGTGTTTAAGATATTTTTCTCTTTTTTTGCCAGTAAGGAGAGAAAATAAATAACCATATTTTATCATTTTCCTCATTAATTAAAATTAAAAATTATGATTATGGGGACTTTTCATCTAGTTGGTGGCATAGACAGGCATGGCTCGCCTCATTGCACAACCATATCAAAATTACAATAAAATTATAAAATATAGAACAGCCATCACTCAGAACCATCAGAAATCGAGTTGAATGGAAGTCTCACAACTACAGAATTAAAGAAACCACATCCATCCAGACTAGTAGGAAGGGCACAAACACAGAATGGGCTGGTCCTACACCCATGTATGGTGGATAAAAATTCGGAAGGGATATCTCCAGAATGAGGAGTCCCAGCTCCACACCCGGCCCCCCAGCCCAAGGTCCTAGTGCCTGGAAGATAAGTCCCCACAACTGTCTATAAAAATCAGTGGGATTGAGTTGGTAGAAAAACTTTTGGAGTCCCAAGCAGTTCCTTTTAAAGAACTCACACATGGACTCACCTACTCAGACTCACTCCCTCTGTGTTCCAGCACTGGGGTAACAGCTTGAAAGGCGCCAGTGGCATGCAGGGAGAAACAGAAGTGCCTGCCATCAAGGCAAGCAGAGGCCATTGTGTCTTTTCTGAACCCTCCCCCCACAGAGCCACAGAGCCAGCAAGCTGGTGCCTTATTGAGACTCCATCAGCCTGGCTAACACTGTTTGACCTGCCCTGGAGATCCTGAGAGACTCCACCCTACCCAACTTACGGGTCTGCCCACACTTTTTCCATTTGAATGGCTGGTCTTGGCTCATGTTGCACAACTTCCTAAATCCTCTCAAACAAACAACAGCTGGCCTCTGAGTTCCAGGCACAGCACTAGCAGCAGCCTAGGTTCACAGCTTGGCTTTGCCTGGGAATCTCCAAGCCCAGCACAAGTAGCAGCCATCTCAGATTGCTTTATGGCTCAGGCAGGGTGGCCCAGGGCAAAACACAGGTGGGGGCTGACCTTGATCTGCATCACCTGGAAAACCCCAGGGCCTGTACATCTAGAAGACAGCTACAGACTGCCCCCACCACCCTGCCTCTGCACAGCTGATCCTCCACAGAGGGCAGAGGTTGGTGGTCAGTGGTCACAGCCAATCCTTGCAGCTGACTGGCCTGGAGAAATCTCTCCCATTGACCTGCCAACGGCAATCAAAGCTCAACTGTAAGAGGGGGCTGTGCTCACCCCACAGGGGAGAGTACCCAGCGTGGGTGATAGGGAACGCTGTGCCACTGGATCCTACAGGGCACCTACTACTTTAGGTCATACTACCAAGACATGGAGTCAGAGCAGTTCTACCTGATACATAGAAACAAACACAGGGAGGCTGCCAAAATGAGGAGACAAAGAAAGAGCCCAAATAAAATAACAGTTCATAACTCAAGAAAAAGCTAAACAAAATGGAGATAAGGAATCTTTCAGATGCAGAGTTCAAAACATTGGTTGTCAGGATGCTCAAGGAACTTAGTGAGGACCTCAACAGCATAAAAAAAGACCCAGTCAGAAATGAAGGATACACTAATTGAAATAAAGAAAAATTTACAGGGAAACAACAGTAGAGTGGATGAAGCTGAGAATCAGATCAATGATTTGGAACATAAGGAAGCAAAAAACAACCAATCAGAAGAACAAGAAGGAAAAAGAATCCAAAAAAGTGAGGTAGTATAACCAAACTCTGGGGCAGTTTCAAGAAGTCCAACATTCACATCATAGGTGTGCCAGAAGGAAAAGAGAAAGGGCAAGAAATTGGAAATCTACTTGAAAAAATAATGAAAGAAAACTTCCCTATTTTGGTGAAGGAAATAGACGTGCAAGTCCAGGAAGCACAGCGAGTCCCAAACAAGGTGGACCCAAAGAGGACCACACCAAGACACATCGTAATTAAAATGCAAAAGTTTAAAGATAAAGAGAGAATATTAAAAGCAGTAAGAGAAAAGAAGTTAGTTACCTACAGGGGAGTTCCTATAAGACTGTCAGCTGATTTCTCAAAAAAACTTTGCAGGCTAGAAGGGACTGGCAAAAAATTCTCAAAGTCATGAAAACCAGAGACCTACAGCCAAGATTGCTCTACCCAGCAAAGCTATCATTTAGAATCACATGGCAGATAAAGAGCTTCTCAGACAAAAAAGACTAAGGGAGTTCATCATCATCAAACCATTATTATATGAAATGTTAAAGTACTTATTTAAGAAATAGAAGATCAAAAGTATGAACAATAAAATGACAATAAATATATACCTATCAACAATTGAATCTAAAAAACTAAGCTAAGAAGAGCAGAGACAGAATCATGAATGCAAAGAGCATTTTGATGGTTGCCAGATGGGTGGGGGGTGTAGGGGAATAGGTGAAGAGGTGAGAGGGTTAAGGAATACAAATAGGTAGTTACATAATAGCCGTGGGGACATAAAGTACAGTATAGTAAATGGAGTAGCCAAAGAACTTACATGCATGACCCATGGACATGAACAATGGTGGGAGGTTTTCCTGAGGAGTGGGGGTTGAGGGAGGAGGGAGGCAAAAGGGGAAAATCGGGACAACTGTAATAGCATAATCAATAAAATATAATTTAAAGAAATAAAAATGAAATTTATGATTATATGAGGTTCTTAATCTCTGTTCATTAAATTTGAAGATGAAATGCTACTAAGTAAAATAAAAATTACTTTTTTCTGTAACGATTCATTTTTTAAATTATTTTTAATTGTATAATTCCTTTTATATGAAATATCCAGGATAAGTTAATCCATAGAGACAGAAAGTCAGTTAGTGCTTGCCTGGGGCTGGGCGTGGTGGATTGGGAGTATCTGTTTAATGGGAGTGGGGTTTCCTTTTAGGGTGAGGAAGGCATTTTGGAACTAGAGGAGACGGTTGCACAATATTGTGAAAGTTCTAAATGCTACTAAATTTTTCACTTTAAAAGGGTTAATTTTATGTTTTGTGAACTAAATAAAGAATACTGTCATAACAATAGTCAATTAAATTAAGGTAATGTTACATTTTATTTATTTTTAGTTTTTAAATTACAGTTGACATACAGTGTTATTTAGTATTTATTTCATGTGTACAGCACAGTGGTTTAAGAATGATATAATTTATAAAGTGATCTCCCTGATAATACTAGTACCCACCTGGCACCATACATTGTTATTACACTATTATTGACAGTATTCCCTGTGCTGTACTTCACATCCCTGTGACGGTTTTGTAATTTTCTATTCCCTTCACCTCTCACTTACCCCCGACTCCTCTCCCGTCCAGCGTCCCTTCAGTTTGTTCACTGTATGTATGAATGTGTTTCTTCTGTTTTCTTTGTTTCTTTATTTTGTTCTTTAGATTCCACATATTAATGAAATCAGATGGTATTTGTCTTTGTCTGACTTATTTCACTTAGCATAATTCCCTGGAAGTCCATCCATGTCACAAATGGTAACATTTTATTCTTTTTATGGCAGAGTAATATTCCATTGTAAATATTTACTGAGTCTGTATGCATTTATCTGTTGGTGGGCACTTGGGTTGCTTTTGTATCTTAGCTATTATAAATAACGCTGCAATGAACATAGGGTTGCATATATCTCTTTGAACTAGTGCTTTGGATTTCTCACATATATTCCCAGGAGTAGAATTGCTATATCATATGGTAATTCTATTTTTAATTTTTTGAGGAAACTCCACACTGTTTTCCATAGTGGCTGCACCAATCCGCATTCCCACCAACACTGCACAAGGGTTCTCTGTTTTCCACATCCTCACCAACACTTGTTTGGTTACTTATTGATGATAGCCATCCTGACAGGTGTGAGGTGATTTCTCATTGTTTTCATTGACATTGAACTACTTTTCATATATCTGTTTGCCATCTGTATGTCCCCTGTGGAGAAATGTCTATTCAGGCTTTTGCCCATTTTAAATTAGACTATTTGTTTTTTTTAGGAGTTGTATGAGTTATTTATAAATTTTAGATATTAACCCTTTAATAGATGTATCATTGGTTAATATGTTCTCACATTCAGTCGATTGTCTTTTTATTTTGTTGATGGTTTTCTTTGCTGTGAAAAACATTTTAGTTTATAGTGTCATTTGTTTATTTTTCTTTTGTTTCCCTTGCTTGAGCAGATAACATTAAAATACATTACTAAGACTAATCTCAGAGATTACTGCCCATGTTTTTTTCCAAAAGTTTTTGGTTTCCCGTCTTACACTTAAGTCTTTAATCCATTTTGAGTTTATTCTTATATATGGTGTAAGAAGGTAGTTTAGTTTTATTTATTTATTTTTGCATGAATCTGTCTTTTCATATATTAATTGACCATAGAGGCATGGCTTTATTTCTAGACTCTGTATTCTGTTCCATTGGGCTACGTGTATGTTTCTGTGCGGGTACCATGCTGTTTTGATTACTATAGTTTGATGTCAGGTAGTGTGATAACTCCAAATTCATTCTTCTTCCTTAAGACTGCTGTGGTATTCAAGGTCTTTTGTTCTAGTTCACTAAAAAATGCTATTGATATTTTTATACCAACTGCATTGACTCTGTAGATTGTTTTGGGTAGTCTGGACATTTTTAATGATGTTAATTCATTCTATCCATTTTACCCATGAGCATGATACATGCTTGCATTTATTTGTATCTTCACTTTTTTCTTTAATGTCTTATAATTTTCTAGGTACAAGTCTTTTACATCCTTGGTTAAATTTATTCCTAGGGGTTTTTTTTTAATATTTTATTTATTTATTTTAGATAGAGGGGAAAGGAGGGAGAGAAACATCAATGTGTGGTTGCCTCCCGCACACTCCCTACTGGGGACCTGACCTGGCCCACAACCTAGGCATGTGCCATGACTGGGAATTGAACTGCAGCCCCTTGGCTCACAGGCTGGTGCTCAATCCACTGAGCCACACCAGCCAGGGCAGTATTTTATTTCTTTTTGATACAGTTACAAATAGAATTGCTTTCTTAATTTCTCTGGCTGGTACTTTATTATTGGCATATAAAAATACAACCAATTTCCGAGGATTAATTTTGTATCCTGCTACTTTACTGAATTCATTAATAAGCTCTAATAGGTTTTTGGTGGAATCGTTCAGGTTTATTTTATTTCACTTTAATTTTTTTTAATCCTTACTTAAGGACATGTTCCTTGATCCTAGAGAGAGGGAAAAAGAGGGTGAAAGAGAGGGAAAGAAACATCAGTTTGAGAGAGAAACAACAATTGATTGCATCTTATATGCACCCCAACCAGGAACCAAACCCACAAACTGGTTATGTGCCTTGACCAAGACTTGAGCCTGCAACCTTTCAGTTTGTGGGATGATGCTCCAACCAATTGAGCCATACTACCCAGGGCTGTTCGGGTTTTTTACATATAGTATCATGTCATCTTCAAATAATGACAGTATTACTTCTTCCTTTACAATTTGGATATCTTTTATTTCTTTTTCTTGTCATACTGCTGTAGCTAGGACTTCCAATAGTATGTTGAATGAAAGTTGTAAAAATGGACTTAAAAATACTATGATGTGAGGTAAAGAAGGACATTATAATAATAAAAGGATCACTGCAACAAGAGGATATAATCCTTCTAAATATGTTTGCATTCTATATAGGAGCACCTAAATATTTTTTTTAATATTTTTTATTGATTATGCTATTACAGTTTTCAGTTTATTCCTTTTTATCCTCCCTCTGCCCTGCCCCCACAACCCTCCAGCATCCCCCGCCTTAGTTCAAGTCCATGGGTTGTACATATAAGTTCTTAGAGTCCTCTGTTTCCTATACCAATTTTTTTATCTCTCTGCATCTATTTTATGCCTACTCATTATGCTTCTTCTTCCCTGTATCTTTTCCCCTCTATTCCTCCCTTCTCACTCCCCACTGAAATCCCTCCATGTAATGTCCATTTCTCTGATTCTGTTCCTGTTCTAGTTGTTTGCTTAGTTTTTGTTTTCATTATTTTTCTTTTCTTTTAGGTTCATTTGTTGATAGTTGTGAGTTTGTTGTCATTTTACTTCTAATATTTTTGACCTTCTCTTTCTTAGATAAATCCCTTTGACATTTCATATAATAAGGACTTGGTGATGATGAACTCCTTTAACTTGACCTTATCTGGGAAGCACTTTATCTGCCATTCCATTCTAAGTGAAAGCTTCGCTGGATAGAGTCATCTTGGATGTAGGTCCTTGCCTTTCATGACTTCAAGTACTTCTCTCTAGCCCCTTCTTTCCTGCAAGATTTCTTTTGAGAAATCAGCTGTTAGCCTTGTGGGCACTCCATTGTAGGTAACCCTCTCCTTCCTTGTTGCTGCTTTTAGGATTTTCTCGATATCTTTAATCTTGGGTAACTTAATGATGATGTGCCTTGGTGTGTTCCTCTTTGGTTCCAACTTCTTTGGGACTCTCTAGGCTTCCTGGACTTCCTGGAAGTCTATTTCCTTTGCCAGATTGGGGAAGTATTCCTTCGTTATTTGTTCAAACAGGTTTTCAATTTCTTGCTGTTGTTGTTCTCCTTCTGGCACCCCTGTATTTCAGATATGGGAATGTTTCAGGTTGTCCCAGAAGTTTGTAAAGACTCTCTTCACTTTTTGGAATTCTTGTTTCTTCATTCTATTCTGGTTGGATGTTTATTTTTCTTTTTTGTTCCAAATCGTTTGAGTCCTGGTTTCCTTCCTGTCACTGTTGGTTCCCTGAATATTTTGCTTTATTTCATTTTGGGTATCTTTAATTTGTTTTTTCATTTTTCAGCCAAGCTCATTCAGATCTGTGAGCATTTTGATTACCAGAGCTTTAAATTCTCTATCAGATAGTTTGGCTATCTCCTCATCGCTTAGTTCTCTTTTTGCTGTTTTACTCTGTTCTTTCATTTGGGCCATATTTCTTTGTCTTGTCATACCTGATAAGTTGTAAGGGGGCAGGGCCCTAGGTATTCACCCAGGCAGGGCAACCCTCTTTGCTGTACTGTGGCACTGCCTGTGGGGGAGGGGCCAGAGAGGGAACAATGCAGCTCCCCTGCTCATCCCTAGCACACTTTCCAATGGACTGTCATGTGAGACTGGGAGTTTCTCCCACCGTGGCAACTGCTGTAGTCCACTGTCAACTCTGAGTCTCAGTTTCCCCTCAAGTCAGCCCGCATAGCCCGCTGCCTCGCTGCAGCCAGCCCCGCCTGCGCAGTCCACAGCCTTACCTGTCTGGTTGTTCCGATTGATTTTTTCTTTAATTCCTTGGTTGTCGGAGTTCCATGCAGTTTGATTTCTGGTGCTTCTGGTTGTTTATGGGTTTTACATTGGTTGTTATCCTCCTTTTGGTTGTACAAGGAAGCGAAGTATTTCTACCTACGCCTCCATCTTGGCCGGAACTTTCAGGAGCACCTAAATATATAAAGCAAATCATGATAGGCATAAAGGGAGAAATCAACAGTAATACAGTCATAGTTGGGGACTTTAATACCCCATTGACATCAATGGATAGATCTTTCAGACAGAAAATCTACAAGGTGGTAACAGCCTTAAATGATACATTAGACCAGATGAATTTAATTATTTTTAGAGCATTTCCCACCCTACAAAATAGTAGAGTATATATTTTTTAAAGTACACATGGAACATTTTTCTAAGATAGACTGCACTTTAAACCATGAAACAAATCTTAATAAATTAAAATTAAAATTATGTCAAGCATATTTATCGACCACAAATTACAAGAAGAAAACTAAAAAATACAAAAATACCTGGAGGCTAAATAATATATTATTAAACAAGGAATGGATTAACAATAAGATCAAGAAAGAAATAAAAGTTCCCTTGTAACAAATGAAAATTCATAGCAATACAGGCCTACCTCAAGAAATAAGAAAAATCTCAAACAGTTTAACCTTACACCCAAAGGAACTAGAGAAAGAACAGTAAGCAAAGCTATAAGTGAGTAGAAGGAAGGAAAGAAATAATAAGGATCAGAGTGGAAATAAAGTATGGTCTAAAAAAAATACAAAATATCAATGAAACCAACATCAGGTTCTCTGAAAGGGTAACCAAGGTTGATAAACCTTTTATCGGACTCATCAAGAAAAAGAGAGGACCCAAAGAAATAAAGTCACAAATGAAAGAGAAGTGGCAGCTGATACCACAGAAATAAAAAGTTATAAGAAAATACTAAAAATAATTATATGTCAACAAATTGGACAATCTGGAAGAAATGGATACATTCCTAGAAACATAAAATTTCACAAAACTGAGTCAAGAAGAAATAGAAAACCCTGAACAGATATATTACTAAAAACAAAATTGAATCAATAATCAAAAAACTCTCAACAAACAAAGTCCTGGACTAGGTGGCCTTACAGGTTAATTTTACCAAATATTCAATGAAGAACTTACATCTATCCTTCTAAAACTATTCTAGAAAATTCAAGAGGAGTGAAGACTTCCAAACTCTTTTTATAATGCCAGCATTATCCTGACTCCAAAACCAGACAAAGACATTCCAAAAAAAGGAAATTGTAGGCCAACATTCCTGATGAACATAGATGCAAAATCCTCAATAAAATACTAGCAAGTGAAATTCAGCAATACATTAAAAAGATTATACACTGTGATCAAGTGGGATTTATTCTTGGGCTGCAAAGTTTGTTCAATATCCACAAATCAGTTAATACCAAATACCAAATAAAAGGAAGTTATACCAAATAGAAGGATACAAATCATATGATTATATCAATAGATAACCGTAAAAGCATTTGATAAAATCCAGCATCCAGTTAAGATTTAAAAAAAAAACCTCTCAGCAAAATGGGAGTAGAGGGAATATACCTCAATGTAATAAAAACCATATATGACAAACCAATGGCTAATATCCTACTTAATGGGAAAAGCTAAAAACATTTTCCTTAAGATGAGATCATAGTTTATATTTTAAAATCATTGAATGGGCTCACTTAAAACATGTCAACATTGTTCTCTAAGCAGCTACTTTGGTGCAGTAGCTGCAGAGACTAATATGTGGAAACCGCATGAGTTACTCATTCAGTCGCCTATGGAGAGACAGCCAGTTGTTTTGCCACTGTGAACAACGATACGTTGAACATCTCTGAGCTCTAGTCTGCAGCCTGCTCCAGGGCAGAATCAGACTGAGCAGGACTGGGAGGGCACACAGATTCCCTCTCTGTGTCCTCTGAGTGTCTATCACAGTGCTTCACTCTAGGGATTGTTCAGGAATGGGAGACTAAAGGAAGGAAGAAAGCGTGGGAAGCATAAAATGGGAATGGAGATGGAGCGGGACTGCAGAGCCAAATGTGGTTTCAGCATGGACACATATGCAAATATCAAATGAATGAAATCACAATTTCTGATTTTTTATCTGATATAAAATGCTTGTTATTAAAAAATATCAAGGAATGAGTACCAACAGTATACAAAATTATCTTTGAAAGATGAGTTTTTACTTTTAAAAATATCTTTAAAAATGGGGGCATTTCATACTATTCTTAAGAAACTATTGACTTTGGTACTCCTAATTGTTAAACCTATCATGGAAATTCTTATCTAAATCTCATTCATGCTAGTGACTTGATTTTTTAGCCCCCTTTTTCATTTGGTCCTCCTTAAAAATCATAGATATATTTGAAGACTTTTAAATCTTCAACTTGGATAATTATAGTTTTATTAGTTTTTATACTAGATTTTTTTATGCATCTTTAAGTATCATCCCATATGGCGGGGGTGTCAAACTCATTTTCACTGGGGGCCACATCAGCCTCGCAGTTGCCTTCAAAGGGCCGAATGTAATTTTAGGACTGTATAAATATAACTACTCCTTAACTAGAGGCAAGAAGCTCGGCGCTGCCGCCAGGTAGAAACAAGGAGCCGGGACAGATAAACAAGGTGGAGGGCCAGATTTAGTCCACAGGCCTTGTGTTTGCCACCTGTGCCATATGGAGTAGACAGGCAATCAAAGCCATTAGTGTGTTGTTGACAAGGGAGGAAGAAAACCATGTGAATTTTAAAATAGGGTTTTATATTCCTTTGACACATCATAGTGGTGCTTAAAATACCTCATAATTTTGTAATCACATAAGCATTTATCTTCAACAATTCAAAGCTTGCCTTTTCAAATTAATATTTAAAAAGGAGTCTTCTGAAACTGAATTGGTATTTTATTATTAAATTTTTTCATTAAACTTAAAATGTTTATACTAAAATATCCCAGAAATATTTGCATATACTTGTAAAAGGGTATTTTATATTGTTGAAACAGATTTTGAAATGTATAATGGGAAAATTGAATCCCATGTTATTTTCCCCCTTTTTTTATTTTCAAAATTTCAGAAGTTCTGTGTAGGTTTGCATTATTGAATTATATCAGTTTAGTATATTTTACAAATATTTATCTTCTTAACATCATATGCTTTTCCTGAATAAGGTAATTTACTTTTACTTCAAGTGCATTTACCTAGATCTTTCTTCTAAGTCCCCTGGGTGCCTCAAATTTGACATGTCCCAAACTGCAGACGTTGCCCCTGACCCTTTCCTCTTTCCGGACTCGGTAGTCTACTCTGTCATCTGTTTTCCCGTCCTCGTAAACAGCAGCACTGGAGCACTGACACACCAAAAGTCCTGGACGCCAGCTCCCCTGAGATCACCACACCCAGTCACTCACCAAGTTTAATACTTCCTACTTGCTTCCATTTTTTATATCAGCACTTTACTTACACTAATTTATTTTCTCACTTTCGATGTTGAAATACTCTTTTCTAGCTTGGCTCCCCTTGTGTTCATCTTTGCGTTGCTGCCAGTGATGCTCTGAAATGTACTTGTGATGATGGGACTCCTCTGCTTATTCAGTGGCTCTCCACTACGTTTGGGCACAATTCATGTGCTAGCACGACACTCAGGCCCTGGTTCTCCAGTTTCTCTCTCCATCCCGTTTTCACCATTCTGGATTTACCACATTCCCTTTATAGCCTCACTTACCTCATGCCTTTGCTCATGCTGCCCTTTCTAGAATGCCCTTCACGCTCTTCCTCTGCGCTTAGTACATCTTCCATGGTATGTGTTTCCTGCGCTTCCCAGGCACAGCAGACTGTTGTCTTCTTTGTGCCCTTGCTGTGGTTTATTCACCTCAGTTGTAGACCTAGCAAGTGCTACTTTCCTCTTCTTACTGTTTTCATATGTATGTATCTACTCCTACTAGAACATTGGGCAAAATCTTTTATTTATTTTTCTAGCTTCTGATTTGATAGATACAGGTAAGTGCCTATGATTTGGTAGATACAGTAACTGTTTGTTGGCCAACTGACTGGGTGATTGAGCAGGTGAATGAACATGGCTTTTTCTAAAGTTGGGTTTTTATTTTGTTTTGCTTTGTTTTTATAGGAAGAAGCAACAAAGCCAGCAATTAAAATAAAAGGAAATAGTATTGATATTATTGAAAGTGCTCCACAAAACCAAACAAATAATAACAATTTGATTTATGTTGATGGAGAATATAAAAACAATAGTAGTGGTAAGTTAGTGACGGTCTATGAATTTTTTCCTTTGCTTAAATGCTGGGATAAACGAATCTAATTTGTATAGAACCAAATATCTACTTTAAAGGGGTTTTTTGCTGTCTGTATTCAAAAGTGCCCCAACTACTATTTTTTTTCTTCCTGCAAATGCTTCAACCCTCTCAAAATCTTTTCTGCTATTACTTTTATTTTATTGAAATATTCATAAATGGGAATAAACCTGTATATATATGTAAAAATCATAGTAAAAAATGTTCACATTAATGTATCTGTGACTATACTTTTTAGATAAAATGGCAACGTCAGGATTAGAAGATGAAGATAGGGAATCACTTTGGGACTCTGAGGTACAGTTATTTTATTATTATTATTATTATATTAGATAAAAGGTACATTTTGACTTTATGTTCTCATCTCTGTATTTGCCCATTAAAATTATTTTCTTATATTTTAACCTATAATTAATAAAATAACTGTGCTTAATGCAGGGTGGGGCAAAAGTAGGTTCACAGTTGTTCATATGGAAAATAATACAATAATAAATTATAATACAAGAATAAACTCTGTTTCACATACTCACAATTATAAACCTACTTTTACCCTACTTTTTATAATAATACTGCATAGTACAATTCCACTAATTTCAAGATTCACTTAATAAAATCAATGTTGTATATTATAAATAACTAAGACTTTGAAGTCATAAATAATCAGTTTGCGTTCTGAAGTTAAGTTTTATCTAAAATCTAAAGAATTATTCCAGGTCACCCTATGGCCAGAGTACGTTTTTGGGGTTTATATGGGTGTGTAAAACTCCTGATGAGATTCAGAGAGAAACAGTTTGGATTACAGTTTTTATAACTTGGCACTTGAAAAGATAATGCCTGGGACTGCAAAGTATTGTTCAATTTGGATTGTCAAGTAGATGTGCAAGGAATATTTCCAGAAAAAGGAAACCATGGTGAATAGTAATAAATATGTAGGATTATAATAACAACATTTTGGCTTAGTGGTGCTTCCGTAAGTAACAGCTGTTTTCGACGGTTAAAACAGCATGCATTGAGGACTTTATGGCAACCATACTTGTAATAACTTATGTATAGTGTGACCTGGTGAGCTTATCTAAGGTGAGAGCTGTGGAAAGAGATATGAAGGGCCTGATCTCTTGGATGCAGGCATCTGCCGCCTGATGGTAGAAACACTGTATTTGAAGTCTAAGATGCATTCTAGCAATGCTAGACCTGTCACTTAGTAGCTATGGGATCTTGGGAAAACTTGTTTTAACCTGTTGGAATGTCCTCATTCATAACAATGGTACTGATACCTACCTTTCACAAATATGTGATGAACAGATGTGGCAACAGATGCAAAAGCCCTCTGTAAGCTATAAAGGGTGCTATGGAAATGTAAGACTACAGTGATCCCAGTGGTTCAGTGACTTACTAAATATCGAGGACACTTTTTATAAACCTGAAGGGCAATAAAATGGCAGTAGTACAGAGAAAAAAATGGCAAAGTTAGAAAGGGTATGTAAATTTTTAATTTGGGGGATGTTAGGTATTTTTTAGACAATTAATGAAGATATCCTATAGGTATGTAGTACTGTGGTGCTTGAGGCCTTCTTGATGAGGTCATGTATGTTTTGCACTTAATTAAGTTTCTATTATTAAATACCAGCTATGTGCTGAGCAGTTAGACGCTGAAGATACAAGTTGAGGAGGAGTTAGGCCGTAGTGAGTGGGGAGGAGTAGACAAACAAGTAAACAACAACACATTATGAGTCACTGTAAGTGCTTCATATGAAGAAAGTGGAGAATGTTAGGTTAGAGAATACTGGGGGAGTTTTTAGAATAGGAGTGGGAATGGAATTTAGGTGGTCAGAAAAGAACTTTCTGAGCGTGACAAAAGCTTTGAAGTGAAGGAGCCAGTCACATGAAGGTCTAGGAGAAGGACTTGCTAGACAGAGAGAACAATGGGTCACATCTGTTCATCATTTTACTCTAACATTGGAATGACCTTGAAGCAGGAGGTGGGGTAACCATCATAATGCCATTTTATTGTTGTGGTTGTGTGTTGAAATGAATCAAAGTCTGCATAATAAGTGCCTGGCACATTTTAGATGGTTAATAAATAAATGTTTTTACTCTTCCCTTATTAAAGCTTGCTATAAGTTTTTGAAGAATTACATAAGAATATGTGCAATTTGTTGCAATTATTTAAACATAATTTAAAGAAAAGTTTTTCTTACTGCTTTGCCATTTTATTCAACCATTTTTCTTACCAAAATTTTATCAAATAATAGCTTGTCTAAGCCTTAGAGTACCTAACTAAAAGCAGGTTTTACAGTGTTTTGTTTATACTTAACACAACATACTCCAAAGTTTCTTACTATGTCAGGTATCTTTTTTTCACACTAAAAAAAATTCTGTCAGAAATATTTAAAATTTTTAGCAAGTGTATGTACTACATAATGTGTTTTAAAAGGGGTTTTTTTTCCCCTAAAATGTCTCTTATTTTGGTGGAGAAGGCGAAGTAGAGGGTAGGTATTTTGAAATTAGTTCCTTGTTAAAATGTACATATACATCAGTATTTTGTCTAGGAAAGTATTTTCTCTGGCTTTTCAAGCTCAATATACAATAATTAGCCAAACAAAGATGGAAAAAAAGCTCTCTAGATCAGAGCATATGTGAGGTTTTCTATTAAATGTTTTATTCAACAGATGCTTCTCATTTTTAAGTCTAAATGCTTTCAAAGTAGGAAATTGAGATATTTTCTTAGAACGGTGTTAGGAAATCTTTACATAACTCATTATTGATATAAATTTTAGGAGAGTTTCTCTGCAAGTCTTCCACAGAAGTATGTTAATCATTTATCTGATGCTGTAGGTTCAGATAAGAGATCTGAAATTACACTAAATGGACAAGTAAAAGGTAAGAACTGTATTTATATTATAAAGAAGTTCTTTGACAAAATGTTGATTTAAAACATGAACACTAATATAATAGTCAAAGAAAATCGCCTGCTAAATGCAGAGTAAGTAAAAAGAGAAGTGAGAATAAGTTGTAAATCTTACCAGGTGTCAGCAAAGAGATTAAATTGAGAGTGCCACTGCAGGAGCCAAATTATTTGTTCTGTTTCAAGCTTCTCTGAGACCTGAGGAAAGTGAGGATATAAGGTAGAGGCAAAGAATAAAGCAGGGAGTGAAGAATGAGAAAGGCAGACATACGGGGAGTAAATGAAGGGAAAAGAAGCAGGTATATACAGGGTGGGGCAAAAGCAGGTGTACAATTGTGGGTACATGAAACACAGAGTTTATTCTTCTGTTGTTATTTTTGATTATTATTTTTCATATGAACAACTGTAAATCTACTTTTGCCCCACCCTCTATAGTAGGAGGTGATAAAATAATTCTTAAAAAAAAAAAAAAGAAAAGAAAAAGGAAGAGCATGCCCTGGCTCATCTGGCTCAGTGGATTGAGAACCAGCCTGGGAACTGAAGGGTTGCCAGTTCAATTCCCAGTCAGGGCACATGCCTGGCTCACAGGCCAGGTCCCCAGTGGGGGCGCTCAAGAGGCAACTGCACACTGGTGTTTCTCTCCTTCTCTTTCTCCCTCCCTTCCCTCTCTCTAAATATAAATAAAAACATATTATTTATAAATAAATAAATAAAAGAGCAGAGTGTTTGAAATGTAAAAAGAATATAAAGAGAACTTATAGCACCAAAACTTGTCAGAGAAGTACAGCAAAATTTCCCTACTCTTACTCTTTTCTACACCATTGGGAAGACATTATGGATCAGATAGAACTGTATTTTATCTACAATGGATGAGCATAAGCATATGTGGTCAGCTCTAAGTGTCTATACTCTGAAGTCATAAAATGTTGCTAATTCATAGGATAGTTGGTATTCTGTAGTCTAAAATGAGAGCATTGGAAACAAGGAGAGAGCAGGGTCAGTTATGGGGAGATCAAAGAAGTTACAACTTGATGAAAAATCTAGTAGAAAGATTATGACTTCTTTTTTTTTAGTATATTTTATTGATTATGCTATTACAGTTGTCCCATTTTTTTCTCCCCTATATCACCCTCTACCCTCTTTCCCTCCAGCATTCCCACCCCCTAGTTCATGTCCATGGGTCATACATATAAGTTCTTTGGTTTTTCCATTTCCTATACTATTCTTAACCTCCCCCTGTCTATTTTGTACCTACTAATTATGCTTCTTATTCCCTGTACCTTTTCCCCCATTCTCCCCGCTCCCCACGCCACCACTGATAATGCTCCCTGTGATCTCCATTTCTGTGATTCTGTTCCTGTTCTAGTTGTTTGTTTAGTTTGTTTTTGTTTTTGTTTTGTTTTTAAGTTCAGTTGTTGACAGTTGTGAGTTTGTGGTCATTTTACTGTTCATAATTTTGATCACTTTTTCTTAGAGAAGTCCTTTTAATATTTCATATAATAAGGGCTTGGTGATGATGAACTCCATTAACTTGACCTAATGTGGGAAGCACTTTATCTACCCTTCCATTCTAAACGATAGCTTTGCTGGATAGGGTAATCTTGGATGTAGGTCCTTGCCTTTCATGACTTCAAATACTTCTTTCCAGTCCCTTCTTGCCTGCAAGATTTCCTTTGAGAAGTCAGCTGATAGTCTTCTGGGAACTCCTTGGTAGGTAACTGTCTCCTTTTCTGTTTCTGCTTTTAAGATTGTCTCCTTATCTTTAACCTTGGATAATTTAATTGTGATGTGCCGTGGTGTGTGCTTCCTTGGGTCCAACTTCTTTGGGGCTCTCTGAGCTTCCTAGACTTCCTGATAGTCTATTTTCTTTGCCATATTAGGGAAGTTTTTCTTTATTATTTGTTCAAATAAGTTTTCAATTTCTTGGTCTTTCTCTTCACCTTCTGGCACCCCTATGATTCAGATGTTAGAATGTTTAAAGTTGTTCTGGAGGTTCCTAAGCCTCTCCTCATTTTTTTTTGAATTCTTGTTTCTTCATTCTGTTCTGGTTGAATGCTTATTTCTTCCTTCTGTTCCAAATTGTTGATTTGAGTCCTGATTTCCTTCCCTTCATGGTAGGTTCCCTGTATATTTTTCTTTATTTCACTCTGCATAGCCTTCATTTCTTCCTTTATTTTGCATCTACACTCAATCATATATGTGAGCATCCTGATTACCAGTGTTTTGAACTGTTCATCTGATGGGTTGGCTATCTCATCATTGCTTAGTTCTTTTTCTGGAGCTTTGATTAGTTCTTTCATTTGGGCCGTATTTCTTTGTCTTGGTGTGCCTGTTATGTAGTAAGGGGCAGAGCCTTAGGTATTTGCCAAGACAGGGCAACCTACTTTGCTGAATTGTGGGTCTGTATGTGAGGGAGGGGTCCTAGAGGGAACAATGCTTCTTGCTCAGCTCTCAGCAGCTGTCACTTCCCTTGCAACCCACAAATGAATTGTGTCCTTCTGGTGCTGATTCCTGGGTGGGTGGGCTCATGTACATTTTAGGATCTGTGGCCCCCTCCAGCAGACTGTCCTGTGAGACTTGCAGTTTTTCCCACCACCACAACCCCCACAAGGTTTTTAGAGCCAGAAATTTTGAAGTTTTCTTTTCCAGCACTGGAACCATGGGTTGCATGGTCTGTCTCACTCCCCAGTTGTTTTTCCTGGTTTATCCGTTTGCAAATGTGTGACCACCCTGATTGCCTGCTACCATCTTGCCATGCATCCTCTCTGCCCCTCCTACCAATCTGGATGAATGTTTCTTCTTTTTTTCTTAAAGATTTTATTTATTTACTTTTTTAGAGAGGGGGGAGGTAGGGAGACAGAGAGGGAGAGAAACAGCAATGTATGGTTGCCTCTCACATGGCCCTCCCTGGGGACCTGGCCCGCAACCCAAGCATGTGCCCTGACTAGGAATCGAACCGGGACCCTTTGATTCCCAGCCTGCACTCAATCCACTGAGCTACACCAGCCAGGGCTAGCTAAGTACTTTTTGAGTTGATGAGGAAATTGAAGAGAACTCACTTTAGAAAACTTTAGGATATTGGCAGTGAAACAGAAGATTGGATCATTGCTCCTCCTGAGAATACTGAAAGCAGGAGGGACTGCTAGTACTGGGGTAAACTCTGGCCCTTCGTTTATCCTCCTCATGATGATCAGGCATCAGAGATATATGTTTCACTGGTGTTTCCAGTGATCCAGTGGAAGTAAGTTGAATATAGAAGCACTGACTGTGTTTTTATGGTAGCTCAGGTTTTGATAAGATAGTTGTTTTGTAAAATTCCTTTGAACACAGCATACTATACCAAACTGATTTTGGGCAGACAAGAAATTAGAGTTTATTCTCTAAGAGCTATAACTGTTATTTCAGTATGTATTACACTGATTTAGAAGTAAAAATATTTTTAATATCTACTATTTCTGTGGCAATTAAATTCATTCTCTTCATCTTTAATAATCACATTTCAATATTGAAAGCTCATTATACATTATTTCTTAGATGTGTTTTATGTACCTTCTTGCACGAGTGGATCAAGAAACTTTAAGATGGCTAAAGTAGAGGATACAAGAAATGTAGGCATACCAGGAGCCCATATTGGTATGAAAAATAGTTTTATTAACTATTATTCTGTAAGTGTATATCGAAGCTGACCAAATCTTAACACTTCCTCTGTTTATGAATGATTATGCATTAGACTGACCTGTCCTCACAATTGTGTACTTCCTAAATTACAGGACAGATTAATGAACCATGATAAATACTTGTAGCATAAGATATAAATGATTCTGATGTTTGCATTGAGGATATGCTGTTGTATCCTGTTTCACATTTATTCTCTCAGGGTCATGACTTGTTTCTCTGATTAAAGATCACTTTTATCTCATCAAGCATTATGTTCACTTTGGTATATATACACTTTCCTATTTTAGTTATAATCTTTGAAACATAATTTTACTTTTGAAATCTCAACTACATGTTTTGTTAAACTTACATTCCTTTTTTTATTCAACATTTATAGTGTATTCATATTTCTTTTTAGTTGGTGTCCTTATCCACCCAGCCCCTGAAAAGAAAAAACAAAACACTGACACCTAATGTAATAATTTCCAAAGCTAAGCATGAGGATTCAGCTGTATACTAACTCTACATGGATGGATAGTTGGCTTTCATATTTTCATATAATCAAATATATGTCTCTTTGCTCTTTAGATTCTCCTGGAAAATATTCTCACTTAAAGGTAATCCTTTTTATATTTTTATATTGAAGTATTAACTACAGATTATATGAAATGTCCATTTTTTATTAATCATCTTATTTAAAACGTTTTCAGCCTACTGTTGAAGTAAAAGATCCTGTTCCTGAAAAAGCAGTAGGAATGAATTTTGTACAAACATCCAGATCAGGTAAATTTTGTACTACAAATTTAACTCTGGAAAGGAATACATGAAAATATTTGACATGTTCATAGTCTTCTCATTCCTAATTCCTTTTTTTTCTTTTTTTGCAAGATTAATTGTAGGTTTTGACATAAGTAATGTAGATGTCACTTTTAGAATCCATGTTTGATATTTACAGAAAAATAAACCAAGATTTCTAAAATGTAAACTTTAAATAAGATGTTTTTACTTTTTTTTTGATAGCCTAAGTTCCCAGTTTGGAACCACTATAGTTATTAGGGGTTCCCAGAGGTTAATTTTTAGACTAAGATTTTTCCACTTTTGTAAAATGCTCATTTGGCCATGGCTGGTGTGGCTCAGTGGATTGAGTGCCAGCTTGCAAACCGAAAGGTACCTGGTTCTGTTCCCGATCAGGGCACATGCCTGGGTTGTGAGCCAGACCCCAGTTGGGGGCGTGTGAGAGGCAACCGATCATTGTTTCTCCCATACATCAACATTTCTCTTCCTACCTTCCTCCCTCCCGTGTCCCTCTTTTAAAAATAAATAAATTTTTTAAAAAAGAAAACAATGCTTTTAAAATAAATTAAAAAAATAAAGTGCTTATTTGAATGCTTACCTTTATGTAGAGTTAAATTTCAATTGCTAACATGTCAGTAGTATTTTAACAAGTATTTCATCTTAGTGTTGTTACACTGATGATCTTAAGCCAACCAGATGTTCTGATTAGAAGATTCTGTGTGTGTGTGTGTGTGTGTCTGTGTTTATGGTGTCTTTGAGTATTAAAAATGGGGGAAGAAATCAATCATAGTGAATATTTGGTAAACACAACCTCTTAAAGCAGTAATTTTGAAACTTTTGGGCCTTAGGGTCTCTTTATACTGTTAAAAATTATTGAGAATTCCAAAAAACTTTTTAAGTGGGTCATTCCTATCGATGTTTACAATATTAGAAAATCAAACTAAAAAGTTAAAAATACAAGCACTGCAATCATATATCCTATCAGCCATTAGAACCGTGACCCATTCACCATTAGAGCTGTGATGCTATCACATATCATGTCTGTTGAAAACTCTCCCTGTATACTTACAAGGGAACGAGAGTGAAGTGGCAAATGACATTTCGTATCACTGTGAAAGCAGCTTGACCTCTTGGACCCCCGATCCAGTGTGTCTTGGGGTTCCAGGGATTCTCTGATGATGCTTGAGTACCACCGTTTTCAATGGTATGTGAGGTTCGTGGATGTCAAAAGATAAAGAGCCCCTGGTGATTAAACAGGCTTTAAAAGCTTCATTCACTCATTTGTTGCTTTTTGCTTTCACTTGTCTTAAAAAGTTTAAATCTGACAATTTTGTTTAAATCAGAGGAAAATATTTTTGTTTTATTCATTGCCTGTGCCATGTCACTTTTCACTCCCTAGATTTAGAATGG
>PVJI01020907.1:0-25836 GCA_004026765.1 Micronycteris hirsuta | reverse complement strand
TATCTAAGTCTTTTATCCATTTTCAGTTTACTCTGGTGTATGGTGTAAGTGTGGTCTAGTTTCATTTTTTTGCATCTATCAGTCCAGTTCTCCCAACACCATTTATTGAAGAGGCTACTTTTACTTCATTGTATGTTTGTGCCTCCTTTGTCAAATATTAATTGACCATAGAGATGTGGGTTTATTTCTGGGCTCTCTATTCTGTTCCATTGATCTATGTGTCTGTTTTTATGTCATTACCAGACTCTTTTGATTACAGTGGAATTGTAGTATAGTTTGATAACAGGTATTGTGATCCCTCTTACTTTGTTCTTCTTTCTCAAGATTGCTGAGGTTATTTGTGGTCTTTTTTGGTTCCTTATACATTTTTGAAGTATTTGTTCTAGTTATGTGAAATACATAATTGGTATTTTCATAGGCATTGTGTTGAATCTATAGATTGCTTTGGGTAGTATGGACATTTTAATGATGTTAATTCTTCCAATTTGTAAACATGGTATATGCATCCATTTATTTGTATCTTCCTCAATTTCTTTCTTCAGTGTTCTATAGTTTTCTGAGTACAGTTCTTTTACCTTCCTGGTTGAGTTTATTGCTAGGTTCTTTATTATTTATGTTGCTATAATAAGTGGGATTTCTCTCTTAGTTTCTGTTTCTGATAGTTCATTGTTGGTATACAAAAATGCCATTGATTTCTGAATATTGACTTTGTATCCTGCTACTTTAGTGAATTCACTTATTAGATTGAATAATTTTGTGGACCCTATAGGGTTTTCCATGCAGAACATCATGTTGTCTTCACATTATAGTTTTACTTCCTTCTTTCCATTTGGATGCCTTTTATTTCTTCTTCCTGTCGGAGTACTGTGGCTAGAACTTTCAGTACTATGTTCAATAAGAGTGGTGAAAGTGGACACCCTTATCTTGTGCCTGATTTTAAGGGGAAATGCTTTAGTTTTTACTCATTGAGTATGATGCTTGCAGTAGGTTTTTCATATATGGACTTATTATGTTGAGATATGCTCCCTATATTCCCATTTTGCTGAGTGTTTTTAACATAAATGGGTGCTGGATTTTATAAAATGCCTTTGCTTCATATATTGATATGATCATGTGATTTTTGTTTTTCAGCATCTTTATGTGATATATCACATTTATTGAATAGAAAATATTGTACTATCTTTTCATCCCTGGAATAAATCCCTCTTGATAATGGCGTATGATATTTTGAATGTATTGTTGGATCTGGTTTGCTAGCATTTTGTTGAGGATTTTAGCATCTATTTGCCTATCATTTCCTTTGTTTGTTGTGTCTTTACCTGGTTTTGGGATTAGAATAATACTAGCCTCATAAAAAGAGTTTGGGGATCTTCCCTCTTCTTGAATTTTTTGGAATGTGAAGGATCAACATTAGTTCTTTTAGTATATTTGTTAAAACTCACCTCTGAAGCCATCTGGTCCAGGTCTTTTGTGGGTTAGTAGTTTTTTAATTGCTGCTTCAATTTTGCTAGTTGTTATCAATCTATTCAGATTTTCTTCTTCCTGATTCAGTTTTGGGAGAGTGTATGTTTCTACAAATTTATCCTTTTTACCCAGGTTTTCCAATTTCTTGGCATATAGGTTTTCATAGTAATTTTTTATAATCCTTTGTATTTCTGTGGTATCAGTTGTAACCTCTCCTCTTTCACTTCTGATTGTATTTATTTGGGTCTTCTCTCTTTTTTTCTTGATGAATCTGGTTAATGGTTTGCATATTTTGTTTATCTGAAAAGAACAAAATCCTGGATTCACTGATACTATGATTTTTTTTTTTTTTTTTGTCTCTATGTCATTTAAATGGACTCTGATCTTGATTATTTCCTCCCTTTTGCTTGCTCTGGGCTTTGCTTTTTGTTGTGTCTATAGTTCTTTTAGATGTAGGAATAGGTTGTTTGACATTTTTCTATCTTCTTCAGGTAGCCTCTATTGCTATGCATTTCCCTCTCAGGACTACCTTCGCTGTGTCCCACAGGTTTGGGATTGTGTGTTCATTTTCATTTGTTTCCAGATGCTTTTTGATTTCTTCCTTGATCACATCGTTAATCCACTCAGTATTTAATAACCTGTCTCCATGAACTATTTAATTCAGCCTCCATGTAGTGGAATATTTTTGAGTTTTTTCTTGAGGTTGTTTTCTAGTTTCAAGACATTGTGATCTGAGAAGGTGCATCACATGATTGTAATTTTGTTGAATTTGTTAAGGCTTGTTTTGTGTCCTATAATATGGTATCTTTGAGAATGATTCATGTGTATTTGAGAAGAATGTGTATTTTGTTTGTTTGAAGTGAAATGTTCTATAAATATCTTTTAAGTCCATTTGATCTAGAAAGTCATTCAATTCTGCAATACTTTTGTTAATTTTTTTTTTTTTTGTTTGGAAGATATATCCATTGTTGAGTGTGGGGTGTTAAAATCCCCTACAATGACTGTATTGCTATCTATCTCTTTCTTAAAGTCCTCCAATATTTTCTTTATATATTTAGGTATACTTATATTGGGTGTATATATGTGTACAAGTTATATATTCTTGTTGTACTTCTCCCTTAAGTATTATGAAATTACCTTCTTTGTTTCTTATTATTAACTTGTTTTGACATCTGTTTTTTCTTATGTAAGTATTGCTACTCCAGCTTTTTTTTTTTTTTTCATGTCCATTTGTGTGGAATATTTTTATCTTTCCCTTCACTTTTGGCCTGTGTATATCTTTTGTTCTGAGATGGGTCTCTTTGAGAAGGCATATATGTGGGTCATGTTTTCTTATCCATTCAGCTTTTTCTTTTGATTGGAGCATTTAATCCATGTATAGTTAAGGTTATTATTTATAGGTACTTATTGTCATTTTTCCCTTTGTACTGGTGTTCTGCTGCATCTTTATTCATTTCTTCTTCTTCTTAAAGCAGACCCTTTAGAATCTTTTGCAGTGTTGGCTTGGTGGAGATGTACTCTTTTTGTCTACAATATATCCCTCTGTTTTCCCCTATGTTCTCTAGGTGATGGGTTAGGAAGAGGAAGGGTAAGGAAGAGAAAGGAAGAGCATTTCAAAAGTGGGTCAAGCTCAGAAAGGAAATGTATCATTATGGCTGTGTGGTTACTTTTTGAATTTGATAACGTAGCTCTTTAAAAGGAACTAAGATTTAGAGTAGGAGAAAGAAAAAAAATAAATTTAGCTATCTCACTGTTATTGACAAAAGGAATGAGTACCCCCTAAATAAAATGAATACTCCTTAAAGAAAATCTCTGCTTACAACTGCGGGAAAAAGAAAATTTATATTTATGTAATAAAAAGGTTAATATTTGTGTACATCTTACTTGGGATTATTCAAGTTTCATCTCTTATAAAATTAAGATAGAGTAAGATGAGAAAACATAGGCGTTGCTCCTACTTCGGGCCCCTTATGACCCACCTCGGTCACTCTGACTTTGGCAATGGAGTAATCTGTCAATCTAAATTGCTGTGACAGTAGGCACTTTTACTCTTCCAAACAGGTAAGTGAATCTTTAGCTAAGAGGTTAAGTGAAAGAATCAGGATCATTCTCTTGCTGTGGGAGAACATAGAGTGCTTCCAGTATAATAGTAGCCTGGAGAAATATTCAGATTTTTGAATGGATGATAAGATGAAATGTAGGAATCATGAGATAAAATAGTTTCAAATGTGAAGAAGTAGAAGAAGAAAGGTGTTTTGTGACTAATGAAGGACTCTAAAACAGAATACACACCCCACAACTTTTATGCTTTGAGCATCTCTATACTTTGGTGTGGATATTTTATTTTTCAAACGGAATTGATAATAACTATAAGCCATGAGAAATAATAAATAAAGCAATGATATTCACCTCCTGAAAATTATCAACGGCTTTGAAAACGTTTTTCAAAATTCAAGTTTCTTGTGTGCCTAATAGGCTATTATAGGATAAAATTTTATAACTCTCTTGAGCAGCAAGCACAGTATTAAGATTTACTTCTGCTAAAATTAGAAAATCAGTACACATGTCTATTGGCAATGGTGTTCCACAAATGTCAGCATCCTTCTTTGTTTGTAACTTTATCAATAATATCAATAATACTCTACTTGATTTCAGTTGCTTTGAGGAATCCAAATATACTCTACATTCTCCAGGGCCCCAGACCTTAAAAAGAAGACATCGGGTCTAAATAAGGAAAAAAACAGAAAGGTCAGCAAATCTTTAGAAAAGCTTGTAACTGAAGAGCTTATAACTGTGGAAAAAAATAAACGTGTGTGTTTGGGATGTGTATTAAATTTTGCCAAAATTATAATTATTTTAATACATAAGGCACTTGAGTCCAATTATCCTCATTATACTGACACACATGTATTTATGATTCCTGGCTCCTCAGATTATAAAAAAATATTATTGTTTCTGTAGATATAATCTCTGAGTTACTTTATGTAATCACATCTACTCCTTCCACCCTGAGTACTGAAAATTATGAAGTCTGATACATTTTTAGTGAGATGTTAATAGATGTCCATGATGAAAGGGATATGTGTTTGCCAATTCTAACATAGTGTCATGATATAATTAATAAATTTGAGAAATGTCAGTTTAATGAGTTAAATTTTACTCAGAAAATTTGCTAGTGATAATTGCAAGAAAATATTAGTAGAAGATACTCATCTTACATGGTAATATGGACAGTCAAAAATAAAATGATTGAACAGGTGGGCACTGGTGCTTCATAGAAATTTGAAGTCACTGATGTCATGGCACAAGGGGAAGAGAAGATGAAGCTGAAGAAATAGAGATTAATCCAACTGTGTAGGGCTTTGTAGGCTATGGTATGTATTGTGGATATTCAAAGAAAAACAGAAATTCTTTGAAAAATTTCAAATGGAGGAGTAGATAGCCTGGTGAAAAAATATGACTCTGGCAACACTACAGAATGCATTTGTGTGTGAAAGAAAGGAAGGAGAATGCAAGTCAAGAGAACATGTAAGCAGTTGTGGTGAGCTGAAAGATCTTTAGACTAGAGTGATGGCTATGGAAATGTACAGACATGGATATGACCAAGGAAGTTTTGTTAGGCAATCTGTATTTTTATTTAAAAATTATTTGTTGCTTCCTTACTCTGGAATGAGAGCTGTTCTTGTCAGAGGAGATGTATCAGTGAACAAGATAAATAATGACTCTGCTAATTTAGAGTTTATATTCTACAGGCTCCAGAAAGACAAAAACACAGTAAACAAACTGATAAGTGACATAGTTTAATATAGTGATGATGGTTGCAGAAAATAAAAATAAATGATACTATTTGGAAAGAATGAAATAGAATACACAAAATATAAAATAAAACCTAAATGAATACATTAAATAGCAGATTAGAGAAGGCTGATAGGAAAAAAAATGTAATTAGAAAGTTGTTATCTAGAATGAAGCACAGAGAGAAAACAATTTAAATACTTGGAAGAGATCTAGTTTCATTTTTTATCATATACCATTCCAGTTCTCCCAATACTATTTATTGAAGAGGCTACTTTTACTCTGTTTATGCTTGTTTTTCTTTTGTCAAACAATAACTGACCATAGAGACATGGGTTTATTTTTGGGCTCTCTACTCTATTCCATTGATCTACATGTTTGTTCTTATGCCAGATTGTTTTCATTATAGTGGCCTTGTAATATATTTTTTTTAAGATTTTTATTTATTTTATTTTTAGAGAGAGGGGAAGGGAGGGAGACAGAGAGGGAGAAACAGCAATGTATGGTTGCTCCTCACATGGCCCTCACTGGGGACCTGTCCCACAACCCAGGCATGTGCCCTGACTGGGAATCGAACCGGGACCCTCTGGTTCCCAGCCCAAGCTCAATCCACTGAGCTACACCAACCAGGGCACCTTGTAATATAGTCTTATATCAGATACTGTGGTTCCTCCAGCTTCATTCTCCCTTTTCAAGATTGCTGAGGTTATTTGGGATCTTTTTTGGTTCTATACAAATATTTAAAATACTTGTTCTAGATCTTTGAAATATGCCATTAGGATTTTAATAATTATTGCATTAAATTTATAGATTGCTTTAGGTGGTATGAACATTTTAATGATGTTAATTCTTCCAGTTCATGAACACAGTATATGCTTCCATTTATGTATATCTTCTTCAATTTGTTTCTTCTGAGTTCTGTAGTTTTCTGGGAACAGATTATTTACCTCCTTGGTTAAATTTATTCTTAGGTAATTTTGTTGTTGTCATACATAATGATATGGGAGACCATTATGCATGGCATGAGCCCAGCTCCCACTTGGAGGGGCCAGTTGAGAGCAACACAGGGCCCATGCCTGCAGATGGGTTCTCTCGTAGGGAATCAGGCCTGAATTGTACCTAGGCTGCTATGAGACTTGCTTTTGCTAAAACGCCCTCACCCTGGATTGAGGCAACAAACGTTTATTGCATGTCTCTAAAGTAACTTCCTAAAGTCTGTGCTAAACCTCCCAAGTATGGAGTGTAACCAGTTCAACCACTTTTCCCCTGGGTCTGTAACATTCTTCTCTTTGAAGTAATTATCAACACTCTGTCCTTTGTTATCTGTAAAAGGTAATCACCTACAGTGAACCTGTGCATAGTAAATGAGGACCTGTGCATAATAAATGAGAACGATCCTCCATGTAATATAACCAGAAAAGCAATAAAAGCTTGTCAAGACAAGGGTCACATACTCTTCTCTTGAGAGAGTGGCAAAGGAGCTCCAAGGCACTCTCCCCTTGAGAGAGTGGCCATGCCGTCCCTTTTCCTCCACAGGATTAGGTAGTCCATGTGAATTTGTCTCGTGACTCAGCCACAATGCCTACCGGACCCCACGAGCCGGGGTCTGCATCAAAATGATATCATTTTTCCTTAGTTTCTCTTTCTGATAGCTCATTGCTGGTGTACAAAAATGCCATTGATTTCTGAATATTGACTTTGTATCCTGCTACTTTCCTGAATTTACTTATTAGGTTGAGTAGTTTTTTGGTGGAGCCTATAGGGTTTTCCATGTAGACGATCACATCGTCTTCAAATAATGACCATTTTACTTCCTCCTTTCCAGTTTGGATGCCTTTAATCTCTTCTTCTTGTCTAATCACTGTGGCTAGTACCTCCAGTACTATGTTGAATAAGAGTGGTGAAAGTGGACACCCTTGTCTTGTTCCTGATCTTAAGGGAAACACTTTTAGTATTTGCCCATTGAGTTTGATGTTGGCAGTATGTTTTTTGTATATGGCTGCCAACTTACACCATATACCACAATAAACTTAAAATGGATAAGAGACTTAAATATAGGTCATGATACCATAAAGTCTTAGTGGAAAACATAGACAGTAACAATGTTTTTGCCAATATATCTCCTAGGGCATACAAAATAAAGGAAAAAATTAAAAAATGGGACTACATCAAGTTAAAAAGTTTTTGCATGGCTAAAGAAACCATCATCAAAATTATAAGGGAAGCAACTGTATGGGAGAACATATTTGTCAGTGGTATAGCACACAAGGGTTTAATCTCCAAAGTATATAAAGAACTCATATGACTCAACACCAGAAAGAGAAAAATCCTATTAAAAAATTGGCAAAGGAACTGAATAGACACTTCTCAGAGGAGGATATACAGATGGCCCATAGATATATGAAAAAACACTCAAGATCACTAGCCATCAGAGAGATGCAAATTGAAAGTACAATGAGATATTACTTCACACCTGTCAAAATGGCTGTCATTAATATATCAACAAACAACCATTGCTGCTGAGGATGTGGAGAAAAGGGAATCTTAGTACAATGTTGGTAAGACTACAGACTAGTATAGCAACTGTGGAAAACAGTATGGAATTTCCTCAAAAATTAAAAATAGAACTACCTTTTGACCCAGAGATTCCACTGCTAGTAATATACATTAAGAATCCTGATACACCAATTCAAAAGAACTTATGCACCCCTACGTTCATAGCCATGCTATTTACAATAGCCAAGTACTAGAAACAGCCTAAGTGCCCACTAGTAGATGAGAGGATTAAAAAACTGTAGTACATTAATGCAATGCAATACTACACAGATGAAAAAAAGAAGGAATTCCTGTATTTTGTGACAGCATGGATGGAACTGGAGACTATTATGCTAACTGAAATAAGCCAGTCGGTGAAAGACAAAAACCATTTGATGTCCCTTATACGATGAATGTAATGAACAAAATAAACCAACAAACAAAACAGAACCAGAGACATAGAAACAAGGGACAGACTGACAGTGTCCAGAGTGTAATGGGGAGGGGTGGGTGGGTGTAGTGGAAAGAAGAGGAAGGAATTAGTTAAAGAACATGTATCAGTGACCCATGGGCATGGATAATGGTGCGGGGACTGACCGTGGGAGCAGGTGGGTGGAGGAGGGCAAAAGGGGGAGAATTTGGACAGCTGCAATAGAACAAATAATAATAATAATTATTATTATAATAAAGAAAACTACATGTAAGGTATAAATTGAGAGAAAAGAAGGAAGTTTATAGAGATAAAGGTCATGAAACGGGTTACCTTTGGGTGGGCATGGATTATAAGTGGCACAATGATGCCTTCTGAAATACTGCAAAGCTTCCATATCATGAATAGTATAAAAATAAATTTGTATCAAACAGCATTATTATAAATTATTCAATTTACTACACATAAGCTATGCCTCAAAAAAGCAAAAACAAAACAAAAATAAACAGAATAGAAAGAAAATTATAAGATATGCTCATCTAGAGTTTTTATATGCAGAGAAAGAAGGGAATAAGTGAGGGGCAAAACAAAAAATAACTGAAACATGTTCAATGATAAAGCTTTTCTTATGTTAGCTAAGGTTTTTTTAAAGATCTTTTCAATACCTCTTTAGCTCCATACAGAATGTTCATGTTACTCCATTTGGGTATAACTAACTTTTGGGCCTCATGCTACAATTTAGTATACTGAATATTAAGTAGTGAGACATTTTCTAGTCATTCACTTAAATCAAAGAACTCAAAAAGAGGCAAGAGAAGTACCAAAAAATGTTAGCATTTGGAATGTCAAGAGGAAAAGTCTATAGCCGTAATACTACTTTTAAAGTATTAGATTCCCCTAGAAAAATCAGAATCATGATGCTTCTTTATAACTTTATAGGATCCTATAAGAAATGTAAGAACATCTTCTTTAGCTTGTACGTTCCCATATGCTAATTGAATTAGTAATTATTAAAACAAGACCATCCTTTTTTTTTTTACAATTTCATTTATTTATTTTTAGAATGAGGAGAAGGGAGGGAGAAAGAGAGAAAGAGAAACATGAATGTGTGGGTGCCTTTTGTACCCCCAACTTGGGGACTGGCCTGCAACTCAAGCATGTGTCCCACTTGGGAATCGAACCAGTGACCCTTTGGTTCACAGGCTGGCACTGAATCCAATGAGCTACACCAGCCAGGGCAAAACAAGATCATTGTTAATAAGCCATCCAGAGTTAAACTTTCAGCTCTTCCCTGTTATTTCTTTTTCTTTGTCCTTCATTTTCATGCCTCCATAGTTTTCCTGTGACATCCAGCTGTCTATTCAATAGTGAATATTGGAAGTGTCATATCATCTTAAAAGCAAAGTACAGCATCTGGTGCTATATGGCACATCCAGTGTAATGCATGGCATTTTGCAGTGTTCATCTCCAAGATGCCTATAATTGTTCCTTAACAACTTGATTTTCTGTTTACTCATGAACAAAAACATTCCTGGATACTCTGTCGTTGGTAAAGTTCTCCAGAAGATACTGAGGCTGAATTTCAGCTGCAGGGTATATATTAAAAAACAGAACCCATGAATGAAAGGATGAGTTGGGGTAAACATTAAGCCATGATGCAAGCACTACATAGTTTGGTCAGTTCAGCAGGGAACTATGAAATGAGTATCGCCTATCAGAATGTCCTGAAACAGAAATGGCTGAGATTGTATACCCTGCCTCACCTGAATCCAGAGCTCAGAGAAGTGGGGAAGTTAAGTACAAAGCCTCCAAGTCAGTACTCGGGATCAATATAAATGGGGCCATTCCTATTTGTACCTCTTATTATGGGGTAACATATTCTTTTTTTTGAGGCTACAGTGCCACTTTTGGTTCTCTTATTATATGAATATCCTTCACACTGGAGATGGCAAACCACCAGAGAGATTGTCTCTTCACTGGCACTTCTGTTATGTCTTCAACAGGCTGTGGCAATGCTCTAATAGAAGAAGCTTCTGGGTGACTGAATATGCAATGTGATAAGGACATTATGTTCATGATTCCATCTTTTAAAATGGGTCCCCTGGGCTAACATGATCATATGTGAGATTCCATGTTAAAAGAGCAAACACTTCCACAGGCTCTCATATTGTAGTGTTGACTGGAGTCCACACTCAGAGAACATCAACCATGAATGAAATATAGTATAATCTCTCTGAGAATGAACTGTTGTCACTCCACAATAGCCACATCCCAGTGTAGTACACTTAAACTATGGAGTTGGTCTGTTTCTTTAAGGAACTGTGCCATATCAAGGGCTCAGCACTGTTAACTATTGCTGGCAAGTTGTACATTTGGCATCAACAAGAGATGGTTCAGTTTTGGTATGTGTTCCTGGAGTTGGCCATACATAACCTCTATCTCTATCACTGCAGCCACTTCATTCATATATCCATTGTGGCAGGACTGGGTTGTCCAATGAACTGGGGGCTTATATCAGTGGCCTAAATGACTTTGCCTTTCCTGTGGTGGTTACTTCCTGGTGATAATTAGGAGGGTAGTACAAAAGTCTTCTCATTTTAGGCTTATTCATAAGTGCCCATGCTTCTGCTTCCCTCCCAGCCTTCCTTGTCTCCCAAACCTTGAGAGATTTCCTTTGCTAGATAGACTGCAATGACACCTCTTTCCATTTCCGCTAGCAGCCAACTGACAAAATAACCAAAGACCCAAATCTATAAACTAAGCTTATCTTCATTGTTCTCTTCCCCCCGTTGGTTGTATGGGATTCTTCCACAAAACCACAGGCAGGCATTGAGGGAAGAGGGTTATTGTAGAAGTGATGGGTGCCGTATTGCTTGTGAATTATGGTCCTGTCTATGCTGATTTATGCCTTTATATTACAATGGATTTTGAGGGGTCTTCATGACCATGTACCTTGGTAGGTCTGACAGGACCCAGCTCCTCATGGCAACGTGAGCCACATGTTCCATGGTCAAGTCTTCCACACCTAGCAGGTCCCAGAAACATGTCAAGAGTTGTTTATTAAAAGACGCAAAATTCTCTGTTGGAGATTTTATGGCCTTGCTTCAGAAACTCAGGGCCTGTGTCATAATGGTTTTAATACAGCTTTTCACAAATGCCACATGAAATCTCCCCCACTGATACCATCAACTTCATAAGATCTGCCAGATTATATGGCCCCAGTAATAGGGGATGCTCCCACCAGACCTTGGCATTGCTTCAGAGGCCTTTCCTGCTTTAAGATCCATTCAAAGTTAGAAGCCTTTTGCAGAGCCTGGTGTATGGCCAGAGCATATTCTTAGGTATGAAATTTGCTGTCTTCAGAACTTGAAGAAATCTACCAGGAATTGTGCTTTCTTCTTTGTGGTAGGCAATGCAAGGTGTAATAATTGTCTTCTACTTTGAAGATTGTGTTGGGCATGTCCCAGAACACTAGCCCCTTTAAAATGTTATGGCTATAACAGACCCTTGGGTCTTTGCGGAATTAATCTCCTGGTGTCTGGAGTGCATGTGTCTTATCAAGACCTCCAGTCTGTCCAATTATTGCTCAGCCTACTCAATCAATACAATGTCATCCATGTAAGATCAGTTTGATGTTCTGCAAGCTATCCAGGCAGGCCCAGGTTATTTTGTACTACACTATGACAAAGGGCAGGAAATTAACATAGTCTTTGGGGAGAAAAAGAAAGTGTACGTTGTCTGCTTGACGTGAATGCTAACGTATCACATATTCTTTTTTCCCCTGATAATATTGGAAAAGTGTTCAGTTGTCAAATAAATAGCTAATACTATTTGTTTGAGGTTTCTTAATCTTCTCTTACAAAAATAACACTTCTAACATGTTGACTTCAGCCAGGGGTACAACTAGTTGAACTTAAAATAATCTACAGCTGTTCTCCAGGGTCCATTTTGTTTCTGTAGGGGCCACACTGGTGAATCAAATGAAGACATAGCAGAGACCATTGTCCTTGAATACTTTTGGATCCTTAAGAGTGGTACCAATTTCTGTTTACTATTTTGGCTGGATGTGATTAATTGCAAAGATTACCACTTTACCTATGATGATAACCTGTGCCCCAATGGTGGTATTGTGCCAACTTCTAAATATGGGAATCCCAATTATATAATTAGAGACCAGAAAAAAATGGCACTGGTTATCTTTGCAAATTAATGGTATACATTGTAACCTGGACTTTGGTCAGAACTCCATCGTTGCCCTATCCCCATGTATTCCCCACTCTAAAGCTTCCATGAAAATGCTTCAGGTGTCTGGCTATCAGTGTCCTCTCGTATCTAGTGTCCATCAGTCTTCACAATGTTTGGGTAAAATTACCCTTTACTCAATGCACATTATCTGTGTAAATGGCCATATTTACCTTTGGGGGAATTATGGGAAGAACCATTACCTTTCATACTTGCCGTATTGTGGTAGGATCATTTCTCCCGAGTACCCAACAACATCTTCAGCTGATAGACTCCAAGGAGGTCAAATGGCTCAGTGTGGAAACCAGACAATTAGTCAGAACTGTTTACTGGGGACACAGGCTTCAGTCATTCAGGCATTCATCCTTAATTTTTTCCTGCTTAGTATTATTCTTGTCAGCCATCCATCTATTTTTCTTAAGGGACACTATTTTATTAATTATGTTCATAACTCTGTGGGTTAGAATGTCTTGGCTGCCACTTTGAAATTATAAATTGTTGTAATTCTTGCACCTTCCTCCAACCCTGGTTTCTGAAAGTTAAATGCCCCCATTTGGCCTCTATCGAATCTGGGTTACATCATTTACACTCTATCTTTAAGTGAAGTTCTGTTACAGTTTCAAATATCATCTTGAGTGAACAATACTGGGTGTTTCTGGAACAGAGGGGTTTCCCGGCATGTAGAGTTTTCGATGCAAAAACTGGGAGACTTGGTCATCCTACATACCACCAGGCCTGAACTACAAAGGAGAGCTATCACTAAACTTCTTAATGTGAGAATGTTGATGCTTCTCTAGCAGAATATTTCCATGGCCTGAGTAAATGATGACACCTCCGGGTCTTTCTGGGGGCTCACAATTATCCAGTTTCTCTGATTACATACAGTGTATAATTTGCAGCATACCTCATCCCCTAACATTTCTCACCCCATCACGTAGCGTTTACCATGGAAATTCTGGTATTACATGTCACTTAGTGAAATTTAGCATCACTTTTTTCATGCATCTAGGAAACATCCTAGTAATGAATTAATACGATTTTCTGGAATTTTTCTCAAGATGTTATGTATTGTCTCTTTGGAGAGTGCTTCAAAGTCAAAAAAATGATTCATGGTTGTTATTTTCTGCCCTCTGTCCTCCCACTAGAGGAGATGAGCCTCCTTGTACACAAATAGGACTCTGGATTTCACACCTGGATTTCAGTTTCCTGTCAATCACCCTTAGTTCTTCATTGTATTTCAGTAGCATACCAGTGGTACCTATTGGGTTGGCAAAAATATTTGTTTTGTTTTTTTTCCATAACAGGGCTCTAGTAGTGCTTAGCTGTTTTTCAATTCATTTGAGAAAATTTTGTTAGATTGCATTGTGACAGCTATTATATCAACATGCTTTTAAAAAATCTTATCAAAATTGCTGAATTTTTGTGAAGCCATTTTAATATTAAAGATGCAAGAAAATAAGCAACATTTTTGGCATATTATGCTTTATTATTTCAAGAAACACAAAAACATAACTGAAACACACACACAAGGATTTGTGCAGTGTATGGAGAAGGTGCTGTGACTGATCAAATGTATCAACAAAGTTTGCAAAGTTTCATGCTGGGGATCTGTCTATGATCCACGGTCGGGTAGACCAGTTGAAGTTAATAGTGATCAAATCAAGGTATTAATTAAGAACAATCAATGTTAAACCACGTGGGAGATAGCCAACATACTCAAAATATCCAATTAAATAAAGTTATTGGTGAAAATGATAAATGTGTCTTTTACTTTACGGAAAAGCCATACGGATTTTTGGCCACCACAACTGCAATAGCCGCTCAATCCCTTATCCTTATAGCCACTATGTCTTCAATACATTCCTAATGTCTAACACAGCATGTGGGCTCGTGCACTCTTCCACAGGAATAGCTTCACAATTCATCACTGGTGAAGTTTTAACAATTGGACTGCCACATGGTGCCAGTGACTGCCTGTGTCCCATCTATCACCAGTCCTACGATCCTTACTGCCAGCCAGGTAGTGAATCATCCAATTCCAAAATCTCATCACTTGCTCTCTTGCACCACTCCTGGTGCCATATATTGTAAGTCCAGTTATTTGGAAGCAGGAACTCAAATGGAGTTTAAGATATAAGATGTTTATTGTGGATCAACAACTGTGGAAGGAGGAGGGAAGAAACATTGAGCAGAGGAAAAAGATAAACTGCACTTCAGGCCCTAACATTTTGTTAAATCCTTGATCCATCTGATGAGCAGGTCGTCAGATTATCCTGCATCAAACCAAAATGCTGAACAGTTACATGATTTTTCTCAGTCACTAGATGTGGGCTACCCTGGCGATGAGATCTCTGCTGCTACAGCAGCCCTGAAGGCTCCCGCCGCCCAAGGGCGTGTGCCCACTGCTCCCTCAGCCATGAAGCATGTCCTTCCTGGAAGAGTGATAGGGAGGTGCGTGCCCCTGTGCAGCACAACATCGTTCTGATGTCATGCTATCAGAAGCAATGCAAGTACACATTTTACAAGATGATTTTTCTGCCCTATTATCGCTTGTACCTAAAATTTAAATATTCATAGAAGTTAAATGCATCTGATGAATGTCATAGTAATTGTAATTATACATAAAATTGACACTCTCATCATAGTAAAGTCAGTACTATATATAAGCTACGCGTAAATAAAAGGTATTGAGTGAAATCTTGATCCTACGCGCACTGAGTCACAGTAAAAGGATAGGTAAATTAAGGTAGAGCTCAGCTGCCTGGGATAAAAACCTGACAAAAAAGGCCAACAGTGATACAAATGGGTAGTTAGCTTTGTTTTTCCCTGGTTACAAGTAATTAGAAGGTAGATATTACAGGGCTGGAAATGCTGCTGGCAGTCCCAACCTCCTATTATCTTTCTTCTCCACTATTGGTAGCCTATGTATTTTACCTCCTAGGGTATAAGATGGAAGGTACAGACATGAGATTCTACATCAGATACGAAGAGAAAAAGCTAACTGGTAAAGATGGTTGATGACTCTTCTCCTTTTATCGGGAAAAAAATTGTCTTGCAAGAAACCTTACTCAGAGCGGAGATGTGCTTACATATCCATGTTTAGAACCTTCTCACATGGCCACCATGACCTGAAAGGATGTCTGTAGGTCTAGTTCTTTGCCTGAGCACATTGGCAACCAAAACTAATTCAGGATTCTTTCATAAGGAAGAGCATGGTGTAACTTGCAATGTTTGCCACAGGGCATGTTTAAATTTTTAAATTGTTAACTACTGAATCTTAATGCTATTAATAGTGTGGAAATAAATGTTATAGAGAAATTTAGTATTTTTAGCATTACCTATACAATTACACACTATGTTCAACTTCTTTTATTCATAGATTGAGTCCAATTTTGGCTAATCATTTTGCTCTGAAACTATCTTACAGATAGTTAACAACAACAACAAAAAAGGCACATATATCTGATATTTAGTCCTTTCAAATTTAAAGGCATTCCTCCAAGGTAAGAAAAAAATGATTTTTTTTTTTTGCAGTTATCTACCTTAAAAGCATGTTAACCCTTTAGCCCAGATGCTGTTGAAATGTGCTTTAAAACTTGACCATGTTCTCATCATATAGCAATAATAGATTAATTATTTTTTAAAAGTAAAATGAAACATCAATAAGACCACATTCCAAAGTAAGTTGAATATCCCAGTGTGTCAGAAATAATACAGAAACTCAACAAGGTAAGACTGATGCCTGAGGCAAGCTGGATAGCAAGACCCAAGGCAGAAGGAGTGGCCATAAGTTTATTTTCCATCTCATAATTGGGAATTAAAGTGTCCCTTTTGAGATTGTGGTGACAAAAGTCACTTGCACTCTGAAACTGGGAGCTAGAGCATGAGTCTTCTCTCCATGGAAGATGAATGAAAATAGCTGAGAGTCATTGCTTGGGGCTGCAGTTTCTATCAGGTTTTCTACCTATGGTGTCAAGAGAAATAGGTAGAGATAGGTACAGTCTCAAAGCCAGTAGTTTAGCCAAGTTACCTACAAACGTATTTATCATTTATCTCATCACTAACATGACTATGGGGCCGGGGCCCTGAGCACCTCTGTTTCCACACCAGGGATCCCACAGCTAACACGGAGGTAACAAGAAAACCACTGGACAGGTAGGTGACTGGAGTTTCTCCACAACCTCAGCCTTCCTAAAGAGTCATTTTAATTTACTTGGAAAGTTCTTTTTCCCTTTGTCCTCTTCAGTAGCTTGAATCCACGTTTTGAAAAACACTGATCTCAGGACCTGTAATAACATAATCAAAGCTGTTTTAATGTTACTTAGAAAAGTATGGTTTATTTTTAAAATATTTAATTTCAACATGTCATTTCTATCACTATTAAAAAAAAAAAATGCCCTGCCTGCCCCCATGACAACACACACTAATAAAATCAGATATACAACATCAGACTATTCCTTATATTTGATAGTTTATCAAATTAATATCATCTAACGAGTATGTAAAAATAGATGGTTTTCTTATCTACCAGTGAGATGCAAAGCAGATTCAATAACATGAGAGAAGAAAGCGTTAAAGGAGGCAGGATTCCAACATCATCTGAGCTGGCGGAGATGATACATATGCTGCTGAGGTGAGGATAGCTGATTAAGCTGAGACAGCAACAAATCTTTGACGTGAATGGAACTCTGTAAATGTTATCTCCATTAGGATCTAGCCTGGAAGCCCTGGGATCATCTTTCTCTGACTTTCCTAAGAAGTCCCACATAAACTGAAAAAAATATAATCACCTTCTGTGAAAGAAAACTACATAATTTTTTAAATAAAGATACCACCATTTTTTTCAACTATACCTTCCTTATTCATCCCTACATTTTGGGGGTACTTTCCATAAATCTGAGTTAACAATGATACTTCCTCTGATTTGTTCTCTTTTGAAACCAATAATGCTTAAAGTTTAAAGAACTATTTTTAGAAAGACAAATGTTCTTAAGATTTTGGGACAATATAGTAAACACATCTTATTTCTACTCTGGCCGTCAAAACAGATTCCAGTTAAATGCAGAGATTTCTTTGTCTTTATAACATGCAGAATCATAACATAATAAGAGGTCAGGCTATAATATACTTGCATTATTTTGTATGCATAAGCAGAGGTTCAATTTTTTCCTAAGAGAATTGAAAACTGATGATAAACCTGTGCACGCGTAGACATATGTACACACACAATGCATGTGAAGTATTCTTGGTGGATCCAATACCCCAACACTGTTCTTTTCAAGGGATATGATAGCTCCTACGAAGCACTTCAACAGACATCATGTTTAGATTTGATCTGAGATTAAATAGATTTTACTGTCACTTACCTGACAGAATTGCAGTGTCATCCATTGACAGGTTAGTATAGAAAACTTGGGTCACAATGAATGCTGTAATAAGCTCCTCATTTTTTTTTTTTTCTTAGCAGGTACAGCAATGAACACAGTTTTAGAGTCTGCAAGTTTATTTCCAGTGCTCTCCCTTTATCAATCTTTCTCTCTTTTGGTCAGACTAATTCCCTTTTGCCTAACCTACCCCAAACTAGTCCGTCGGTCTTCTCAACTCATGAGAATTATGTCATAATCTATTTCTTTATATATGAGTTCATAAACTGTTAGCTCCAAGCCTTATGCATCACTTAGATGTTTCTGTCTGGTGCTTGTGCTGTAGAAACATAACAGAAAAAAAATCAACAACTAATACCTAAGTCTAGATTTATAGTTGTTCTCAGAAGCAATTAGAGACTTTGGGATTGTTAATTCTCCCTTTCCACATGAAGGTAATTGTTGAGGACTTGTTAGAAGCTGCCACTCAAGAGAGGTTAGGGGGTTCCCAGTTCACAAAGGCTGCTTTAGCCTCTTTTGTATGATACTTGGATTTAGGATCTTTTTCTTATTTACATGAACAGCAAGGCCCCAGTGGGCTTTTGAGTTTGTGACCCCTATTATGTAACTTTCTCTCTAAACTGTCAAGGAAGTCCAATTAACATGTTTATTGATAAGACATTATCTCCCACTGGTACATATTAATATGAAATACTTGAAACCCTTCAACATTTAAACCTTTCAAAATTTTAAAAAAAATAGTTAAATGAAACATCTTTATAGAAGATGTTATCTCTAGGCAGAGTCCTTCCTAAGATATTTTTAAACTTGGGATGCCCATATCAGTTTTATCATGTGTCCATTTGGCCTTCTTACTCCACCTTTTTGAACTCTTATACTTGTAAAGAATGTAAGAAACATAAATAAATTGGATACTGAGACATCATTTTCCCAGCTCACTTCCTCCACTCCAATGATGATTTCTATCTCTTACTGCCCCTTAGTTTAAAAACTAAGATTAATTATTTCCTTTTGGATGATATGTTCTGGCTCAATTCTTATTTAGACAGAGCTCTCTGTATTTATACATATTTTATGCATATCTCATTTAAAACCATTATCATACTGAATTATAATGTTTTGGTTTTCATATACAATGGGGAGGGATTGTACTATGTGATATGTATATAACAGTAAGAAGCATTTATTTGTTTATATCTTTCAGTTTGGTCTTTAAGCCAGATCACATGTTGTAAGGCCTCAGCATCCTGTCCAGGGAGAAATACAACTTGCCCTGTTATGAAGGAACACCTTCCCTGTGAAAGCCGGGAAGGACTCCTATGAGATCAAACACTTTCAAGTACAAGTTCTCTTACGCACAAGCACTCGCCTCAGTCAGCAGTGGTCACTGATGATATTCTCATTAACAGAGGCTCTGTAGCATTCTGCCTATCTTGGACAGGATGTCTTTGCGGAGACTGGACACCTGATGCCTAAAATCCAGTCTCCCTTAAGCAATTCCTTCAGCCTTAACGACCGATAGCTTATATGGGCCACTTCCCAACAATTACGGAAACCACATAGCCAACTTCCTTATATACCTAAAAAAAAAAAAAAAAAAAATTACTCAACACTTTCTTTCCTTTCTTCAAATTGACAACTATGTTCTTCTCTAAACTTAGGCATTTTTTTTTTCTTTCTAAGATCTTTGAATTCCATTTGCTCCAGGACTCTGGGTAGGGATAAATGTTAGATGTTTGTTGATTTTTACCCTGTTCCTCAAACACTGTTTTTAATGACTTCCTGGAGGGAGAAAAAAATAAAAATAAAGCAAGAGTTTTACCAACCTTATGAGGATGGAAGTGTTGCAGGCTGGATTTTGAGATGGCCCCCACAATTTCATTCCTGCTCCTTGGTGTGGACACTTGTGTAATTCCCTCTTCTTGAGTGTCAGTTGTTCGGACCTAATCAGATGAGACCTATTGAAAATGGGTCTACAGGTCACAGTCATAGGCAGTCATAGAAATTTAAAGTTGCATCAAATGTTCTTCTGCTGACCTTAAATGATCAAATTTCCATGTTGTGGAAAGGCTGTGTGGCAAGTAAACACAAGCAGTCCATGGGATCTTTGGGAGAGAGAGTGACCCTCGTCTCTCATTAGCAAAAAAAACGGTGTGCTATCTATGGCTTCAAGGAAATACATTCTGAAAAAGCCATTGAGCTTGGAAAAGGACGCTGAGATATGGAAGAAGACACAGTTTGGTTGAAACTGTTTTTAACCTTGTGAAATTCTGATCAGAAAACCTAGTTACTTTGCATCCAGACTTTTGATCTATAGAAATTTCGAGATAATAAATTAGTATTTTTGAAAGTTACTGAAGTGGCAAATTTATATGCATCACAGAAAACTAACATGGATATTTCTCATAAGAGCCAAGGAAAATATTAATATCTCAAGGAGTTTTATGGCATCCATGAGACTTTCTTACTTAATTATAATTTTATTGAGGTTAGAGATTTTGTCATGTTTGTCATTGTATTATTCTCAGCATTAGCTTAATATCTAAATCATAACAGAGCATTCATTTTTGATAAATTTATGGGAAATTAAACAAACATTATTATTTTAACAGCATTAATTATTCAAGAGGGAAAGACATATTTGGGGATGATTTGAGGAAATAGCAGGTTTGAGCCTAAGACTTTACCAGAGTATATTTTGTTGCAAATTTATAAGTTTAAGCAAAGGAAATTAAAGTAGAATATATAAAAGGGCAAGCATGGTAAATTAACAGGCATGTAACAAGACTTTATCACCACATAATGAGATATGGACAATCAACTAATTGTCTTTTTTTGTTTTGGAAAAACACCTGAGGATGTGAGAAGACATTTGCTTCTTAGAAGTATTTATATACAACACAGAATAAAGCCACTTTAACCTTTAACAGTATGAAGGGATATACTCAATGCACACACATATGGAAATGAATTAACTGAAAACTAGTGTCCCTGAAAATCCTGCATTTGAAGTAAGGAATGTGTGAACACAGAAGGCATGGGAGGCATTACAATACAATGTTATAGAGAAACAAAATCTAATACAATTTGAGACTTCATACAGAGAGCAATCATATCAGGGAGCAGGAAGGTAAAAGTTCCTCTTTACTAAGTTCTGGTAAGAGCATTGGAAATACATTACACGTACAATCCTGGGGCTCTCTAGGCCGAAAAAAATAAATTCATCAGCTAGAAATAAGTTAGCGAAGAAGAACCAAAGGTTGGGGTGTTAGAAGAATCAGGACATTTTGGGAAAATAAGTTATTTAATTGACCCAAATCGTCTGGAGTAGGTGAAATTTTCTTCTCTTACATGAAGAGTGTAGTCGCAGAGGACCCTGAAGAAATTACGAGGGCAGTGCCTCCCAAAGGTTACCGTGAACACAATTGCCTAAGAATCTGAGTGCGCTTGGAAAAGCAATCCAATCTTAAAATTTTTCTCCTCAATGATATTGCTTAACAATTCCCACCCTTCATCATGTTATTTAAAATATTTGTCCTGTCCAGAGCTTTATTCTTCTTTTTGTTAAAAATTACAAGCTACTTTATACAAAAATTTACCTGTTTTGTTATTATTATTGAGATTACTGTTATTGCTGTTATTATTATTAACAACAATTGAAAGACTGATAATCTTCCATTTCAGGAAAATTAAACATACATAGATTATCAATTAGCAGATGATGAATTTGTTAATCTGATTTATGCAAGTATGATATGACAATGTTGATGCATATACACTTACTTAGGAAAATCTAGTATATATAATAGATTTAAAAATGGCAGGAAGCAGTTCCTTAATATTTACAAATTTCATATTGCTAAATGAATGAACTAAGCCATTGTTAGATTTGGATGCTCTTTGGCCTCATTTTCACAGCCACCGGTCTTTGACAACAGTGTTTTTTCCTGTGGGTAGATTACTTTTTATTTTACTTTGTATTTGTTGTTTAATATATTTTATTGATTATGTTATTTCAGTTACCAGATTTTCCCTTTTCCTCCACCCAGTACTCCCATTCCTTCCAGCAATCCCCACCTCCTTAGTTCATGTCTGTGGGTCATTGATGTAAGTTCTTTGGCTTCTCCATTTCCTATACTGTTCTTAATATCCCCTTGTCTATTCTGTACCTACTAGTTTGTACTTCTTAATGTCTGCACCTTGTCCCCCATTCTCCTCTTTCCTTCTCCCAAATGATAACCCTCCAAATGATCTCCATATCTATGATTCTGTTCCTGTTCTGCTTGTTTGCTTAGTTTGTTATTTGGATCCAATTATTGGTAGTTGTGGATTTATTACCATTTTAATGTTCATCATATTGATCTTTTTCTTATACAGTTCCCTTTAGCATTTCATGTAATAATGACTTGGTGATGGTGAACTCCTTTAATTTTACTGTATCTGGGAAGCACTTTATCTCCCCTTCAACTCTAATGACAGTTTTGCTGGAGAGAGTAACCTAGGCTGTAGGTCCTTGCTTTTCATCACCTTGAATACTTCTTGCCAGTCCAGTCTAGCCTGCAAAGTTTCTTTTGCAAAATCATTTGACAGTCTTAAGGGAACCCCTTTTTTGGTAACTATCTGCTTTTCTCTTGCTGATTTAAAGAGTCTCTCTTTATCTTTATGTTTGGTATTTGAATTATGATATGTTTTGGTGTGGTCCTCTTTGAGCCCATCTTGTTTGGGACTCTGCTTCCTCCAACACTCAAATCATAGGAGTGCCAGAAGGGAAAGAGGAAGAGCAATAAATTGTTTTACTTAATAAAATTTTAACTTTTATTAGAATAACCAACACATTAAATAGGTCTTTATCACAGTACTTTGTAAAATGTTTAAAATACTTTCAAGAAATATCAATATTTCCTTCATATTGTTTGCGTTTAACATTTGGTGCACTTGCTTTATTTTTTTGCATCCTTAATGAGGTCTGGATTATGTCCCTTCTGAAAGGAGTAAGACTGGTCAACAAGGACTTGCTCTTAGGAGGATCTCTCTGGTTTCTGTGAGATGAATTTCTTGCATTCCAGTCTATTGACAGAGCATTGTATGCTGCATCTTTGCACCTTGCATGACTCCTTCCTTCTCCCAACCATTTTTTACACCTTATTTTTTGAAGAGGAAACAGTTCAGCCATGCTACTTCTTTCCTTTGGAACTTTAGAGCGAGTTGTTAACATTTTGTCTATAGTGCCTGATGTGGGAGAAGTGAATAAAATTCAACTGCAATCCTTCAAGAGCAGAAGAATTTGACTGCCACAAGAGACCAAATGGAACCCTAAAGTCCTCTTATTGAGCAATTGTGTTTCTGCTCAATAAGCAAATAAAACATTTTAAACCTCATTCTTTGTAATAACTTATTTTATTTTAAGTCAGTTCATTAACAATATACCTTAAAATCATTATGCAATGCATGTTTATGCTACTTATACCAGTTGCAAAAATTGGTAAATACAGATGGTTGAGGTTAGCATGAGTGAAGGCAGTTAGTACTTAATAAATACCATCTTAGTAAATGTTTCTAATCAATTTCAAAAAAGTGTTTCACAACCAACTGAATGCATACACGTAGAAATGTTTTACTTCTTCTCACAACTTCTGCTACCTGTACAATGTCAAATCTCCTTCGCTGGTGAGAAAAAAATTTACCCTAATAAAATTTCTGTTAAAGTAAGTTGAATCTGGAATTTAGTGCTGTTGATTCAATTTCAATCTGATATTCACCTTTTTCATAATCTCTCACCCCAGCATAGCTGAAACTAATGGTTCTAGACTGAGATGACATGCGGTGGCTTATTCCCTCTCAATTTCATCCATTTTTCTAGTGTTTGCCCCTTTTCTACTGGTGAGAGGAGAGGAGAGGAAATATGTAAACAAGATTTCTTATGCTATCATCCTTAGTGAGTAGGTTACCTTCCATGTTAGTAATAAATTCTGTTTATTTTGTGAATAATTACAAAGCTGTAAAAACAGCATTGCTGACTCCTCCTATTGGTCCCAATGGTGAAATAATTCATGGCTCAGCCTGTGGCTGTGTGTGATGTGTGTTGAGGTCCTAGCAGGCCTTGCTGGTGAGCATCTAGACTTTGGCAGTCCTTTCAGAGATGTGAGTATATCAATTGACTGTTTCCGACATGGTGACGTCACACCACGTATGGCAGTGAGCCCACTCCCCACCAATTCTGTATTTCCTGATCTCAACTGCTTGCCAAACCTCTAACTGAGAGAATAGCAAGCATAGTTAAAAATGTACTTTCCTGACTTCTTCAAGACAAGAGAATCAGAATATTTTTTGGTCCTCCTTCTTCCCAATTGTAGCACACAGTCTTTTGCCTACAGTATTATTTTTCTACATTAGGAGAGATTCCATACTACAGATAAACATGCAAATAAATAGAGATATTGTTATTGACTTTTTTAAAAAATAATTACTTTATTGTTGTTTAATTACAGTTATCTGCATCCTCTCCCCTCCCTCCCCTCTTCCGAGATATTGTTATTGACTTTTGAAAATTAATCGCAAATTTCAGAAGTTTTTCTTATAGTTCCCCTTTGAGCTAGAGACCAGTTGAGAACAATTGAGAACCAGTTTCCTCCAATTTCCATAGGAAAGAGACAAAATAGATTAGCCTTCTTTCACAGAAATTAAACTTTTCCCAGAGCCAATCATCCACCTCATTAAAGTTAGGAATCTTCACTAACTGTATGACCCTATCAAGAGATTTGCTATAAATGTCCAAACTGAGCAACCTCCTCAACAGGGAGTTTAGATACATAGCCAGATGTCTGAATCGTTCATGAGGTAGTACACATTCACAAATATATAGTTGAAATCACTTGTAATTATTTTGTCATTTAAAAAGTTAATATGATTCTCTGCATTCCTAGATGATACTAACATTACTGGATTTCTAAAATTAATTTTAGTCAAAATATAATTATCATAAAAATATTGATTAGAGAAAAATATCCAGCTAACTCGCACCAATCTAAATGTCAGTTTCTAACATCTTAATGATATTTCTGTTGCTATTTTTACTCATTTAATAAACAAATCTCTACAAAGAAGTTAAATTTTCTTTAACTTAGATTAGATTATCATCATTCCCTGATAAATTTCAGACACATTGACAAGTATGTTGATATGTCCCAGTGTAATCTTAGCTGTGTTAAGTTTTTTGACCTTATACCTTTCTATTGCTTCCCCATCATATTTTCTTCTCTAGCAACACAAGCTTTCCTCCTGTCCATGGAAAACATCCGCTAATTCATGCTTTTGCATTTTTGCTTTTCCTATTTCTTTTTCTAGATGATTCTTCCCTTAAAATTGTTCATAGTATACTCTCTCTTTCTTCACATGGCTCTGTGAAATAAATTGTGCTCCTTAGTACAATTCATGTATTGAAGCCTTAACCCCCAATGTGACTATGTTTGGATATAGGATCCCTAAAATATAAGTGAGATTAAATAAGGTCATAAAGGTAGGGCTCCAATCCAATAGGACTAGTGTCTTATAACGATACGAAGGGAAAGAATGAAAACTCTCTCCATGAGTACCCTCCAAGGAAAAGATAGGTGAGCACACAGCAGGCGACATTCACCAATAATCTAAGAGAAGAAACCTTAGAGTGAAACTTACTTGGCTGGCATCTTGATCTTGAATTTCCCAGCCCCCCAAATTGTCTAATATTAATTTTTGTTTTTTTAAGCTACCTAGACTAGTATTTGGTTATGGCATCCCAAGTAGACTAAGAAAAGTGGTGACTGAGGTGTCACCTCCTTAGAGATAATTTTCTTTGGTACTCATAGATTCCAAGATGAATATCAAATATGTTCATGACTTGATTTTATTATTCTCAACTTATGCTATCATTATCTTTTCTCTATTATATCATTACATTGCATAGTTCCAGTGCTTGATACTGCTTTGTTTTTTCCTTTTCTTTTTTTT
>PVJI01020906.1:0-28075 GCA_004026765.1 Micronycteris hirsuta | reverse complement strand
AAAGACTGACCCAGGGAGTGAGAATGAAGGAAAAGAGGTGTGGGCAGTGGGGCCCATGAGAGATGGAAGATGCAGGGAAAAGTTGGACTTCTGACAGTATCCACAATGCTGTCCCCGCCTCTGTGCACAAAAGATGTGGCAACTGTCAAAGAAACCACAGATGGATTGACAGGGATGACTCAAGTGTTAAGCAGCGGCCAAGTTTATACCTACAACTTTTATTTCAGGGAACTCATGCCACAGCGCAAAGCAGAACCCCCAACCCTCAGCCTAAACACATGTTATGACAGTGTGTACATAGCATGTGGCTGTGGATGGCCTCACGGTTCCCAGAGGACCCAGGTGCTGTAAATCTTGGACCTCAGGGTCTTGGTTCCTTTACCCTACACTGTATAAACAATTCCTGTGAACCTTGTTGAACTCAGGTACAGCAATCCCTTCACGGTCCTTCCTCCCACTGGTCTGTACCTTGCCTCCCTGTGGAGGAAGGGCATCAGAGAATGAGGGCTGCTGCTTCTCTCCAGGGAATGGGGCATGACAGTCCATGCTTCTTTTAGTAGTTGCCTGAAACCACCGTAGTTGCATGAAACCACCCAGTGCTTCACCTAATTGAGGTCTGCTGCCAGAAACACCATCTGTTGGCTATATCCAACAAATCGGGTGGTTACTGACCCTTCACAGGGACCTGCTGGCCAGTTTTGCCCTTCCCCCATGCACATGAGGAACGTTGATGGGAGTGTGTGCAGCTCTGGCTGCAGGTGAAGTAAATGGCATGGGGCAGTCAGACTGGGATTTGTGGCTTGGTGTGAGGAATTCCTTCGAGTCTGCATTGCCATGCAGCGGTGTGGTGGTTGGTGGCAAGAGGGTACATTAACCCTAATACAGTCCCTCAGAGATACAGTGTCTGTGTGTCAATTGGCACATGGGTCTATGTCCTTCTCTTCCTCTCCTTACCTTTCCGAAGTCCTGCTAGGGAAATTCCCCCTCATACCCTCTTTCTGGTTTATCAGAAAAGTTGGAACAGTTCTGATAACTCCCACTGCCCAGGTTCCCCTAGCTCCTGGGAGGAGGTGGAGGCAGGGAGCTTCCAGGATTAGAAAGAAGTTGGTAATTCCTCTTCATTCTCTATCCAAAATGACCTGAACCCCTTTGCCTCAAGAATAACACAAGGAAGGCCCCTTCACCATAGCAGGGGACAGTTTTTTCCATACATCCCACAATTTAGTCTGACAAACACATGCAGTTCACCTATGGGCCAATTTCATCCTGCTCTCTTGTTTTATTTTCATGTTTTTATTGCTATCTATGCTTAAATTTGCTACTTAGACATTTGGTAGGTTTCATATTAGAAAAAATTCTTATTTCTGGTCCACCACAGAAATAGTAAACTAACAAATAGGGCCCTACAAGTATACAGACAGCTATGTCTGAGGTACGACTCAGCCCATCATTGTAGATTCAGAATGCTTGCTCAAGTTGGCCAAGCCCCCAGCTGGCCTGTTTCACTCTAATAAAATGCCCACTTGTCCCCTGACCCCATTTGTGTAAGTAGCTTTGGGGTGAGACCAAGGCAAAACTGCCAAGCCCCTCTTTTAGCTTACTTCGACCTCAGTTTTGTTTTGTTTATTTTTTGGTTTAGCTGCATCCCATCAATATTTAGTACCAGTAGGCTCTCTGCCAGGCAGTCTTCTAGGCACAGGCACTTATGAAAATAATATTAGCCTCCTGGAATTTTTATTTTAGTGTGCCAGACAGTAGCCAAAATACAGTAAATAAATATAGTTTCACAGTGATCAGTGTTAAGAAGGAAAAAAAAAGGAAAGCAAGGAATGAGGGATGTAAATTCCAGGCAGGAGCCCGAAAATTGGATAGATAGGAAGGCCAGGGAGAACAAGGCTTTTGAGTAAAGACCTAAATGCAGTGAGAGAACTGGCCCTGGGCCTGTCTGGGGAAGGAGCATTCCAGGTAGAGTGACAGCGAGTGCTGAGCCCCCAACACACTTGTGGCCTGGCATGTTCAAGGACTACTGAGGATACCAGCATGGCTGAAACTTGAGTACAAGGTAGAGAAGATCAGGAAGTGAGTTTAGGGAGGTGATGGGGATCTGGGAGAAGCATATAGCTTCTAAGCTTAGGAGGTGCTAGAATGAATTTTGCATTTACACTGAGTGTGATGGGGAGCCAATATTTTCAGCAGAGGTGTGACATGATTTGTCTTACATTTTAATAGTATAACTGCCAACTCTGGAAAGTAGTTTGTAGTTTGTATGGAGTGCAAGGATGAAAACGTAAGGTGAAATATGTCAGTGAAACAAAGGATGGACTTAGAATCAGATTTGCATGTAGGAAACTGGAATCATAATTGAAGTGACATTTCAGATGAATGAAAAAAGACATTCAATAAGTGGTGCTGGATTAATCTCATTTTTTTCCCTTAGGGCAAAAATGAAGTCCCTTGATCACACTTTACGCAAGAAATAAACTTCAAGTAGAAAAATAGTTAATACCTAAATTTAGAAAGTAATGTTTATAAAATTTTTGGAATCGAATTAAAGAGAATATTTATATTTTTATTTGTGGAAATAGGGAATATTTTATTTAAGGGCAAAAAATGCAAAGGTATTGAAGGAAAAGTTTGATAAATTTGAATGTAAGAAAATATGCAAACCCCTAATTTTAAAATCATCATATACATAGTGAAGTAAAATGAGATTAGGCTACTAACTTCAATACTTAAAATGATAAAATAAATAATATATTCAATGAGAAGAAACTAGCAGTCCATAGAGAACTTGGGGAAAAACATGAATAACCAATTCACAATAGATTATATGTTCAATAAACATACATTACCTTAATCAACTCTCCGTTACATGATTGTATCTTTATAATGTATGCAGTCTTCCAACATACCATATAACTTAGTTAATATGTTTATTGTTTTTTCATGAGAATGTAATCCCTGAAAGTGCTTGATTTTTCTTTCACACTCACTAATGTACCCCAAGTCTTCAGAAGAATATCTGGCTTATAAATATTTGTTGACTATATGAATCTCTTTGGTAAGAAGAAAATGGAAATTAAGATAAACAAAATGATTTCACACACATCAGAGCAGCACCACATGTAAAGTTTGAAAGTATGTATTGACCAGTTAAACAAGAGGGAGATCCTATGCATTGCTTATGATAGTGTAAGTCAGAGAAATTTGCCATTACCTTATGAGTTCGAAGATGGCATATTACCAGCAATGTCAGCCATATGTTGTTGGAAGCCAATTCTGCATATGTGTGATATATTTCTGTACATCTTTAAAGAAACACTCTATTTTTTTAAGCTCTCTTGTTAAAGGTGTTTAAATAGCAAGCAGATTTGGCAAATAGAGAGTATATCTCTCATAGTATCTCTCTCTGAAGTAAAGAGCAGGCTTTTTTAGAGTCTCTGGAAGATAGAGGGATTTGCTCTGGATCATAGGGAGGGAATGCTTATTCTAATATAATAAAGATAATGTCTCCTTCAAGAGCCAAGGGTGCTTATAAAAGTTTGAGCTTCCCAAACTAAGGTTCCCTTTCTTGTAATGTAGGTGTTATATGACCATTTTATATCACTCTGAGCAAAGTGGGACTTGTGCTTCCTGGGTCAAAATTCTGATAATGCACACTATTGCTATTACTGTGAATAATAAACTATCCTTTGTCCCTGACCCAGAAGTCTCCTGTCTTCTACCGGCTCCCAAGAAACTGTATCAGGCTACCTCATTAACTCAAAACAGGGTAAAGTTTCATAATTTTCACAGTTCTTGATACTTGTAGCAATGAAGATCAAATGCTGATAGAGACATGACTTTCTGTAATAGGAAGAAGGAGAACCTCACCAGCCAATTAATGGAATTTGAGAATAATTTATAAGAATTTGTGATGAGTGTACATGAGAGCTGAGGAATCCCTGTTCCTAATGATGATCAAAAGTCATATGTACCTGTTTGAATATGCTGGGGAATTTTGGTGAAGGAAGAAAATCCAACTTCTATGGCCCTGTTAGATATGGATCCTCAAGTTTACTATTCTACCAAGACCTGCTGAAGGAAATGGTATTAGAAGTGAGCTAATGGGTTTGGGCTTGGTTTACAGTGCAGAAAGGAAGCCAATATCCCCTCGTGAGTAGAACCTTTTGGGTCAATTCTATGCACTCTCAATGTTACCTCTAAATCTGAGTATATATTAGGAACAGATACTTGAATTTTCCTGCCTCTAAATGCCAGATAAGATTCAGCCACATGTAGAGAAGCGTTGATGGGACACATAAATCACTCTAACACTAGCCTCCATGACCCCTCCTGATAATATAGAAACCCAGGAGGAAAAAAAGAAAATTGCAGCTCTGATTAAATACTTAAAGTAAGCACAGGTAGTAAGAGGTTCAAGGACAACCATGTGTAAAAGTGTAGGGGGAACTGAAGGTTTATAGTGGATTGTCAAATTCAGTTGTTTCTCCTAGTTTCAGTTGCAGATAATATGACTGACTAGAGTAATGGCACATGGTATAATGTTTTACACATTAACAAAACCTTTCTCATACAGCTGGCACCTAAGGATCAGATATTTTTGGATTCATGTGAACAGGCCTCCAAATACATGATGTTTCTTGTACTTCAGGGTTACCTAAACTCTACTTGCCACAATTTGATAGGCCAAAGTTTAGGGCAAGTGCTCCTACATTCTCATTTTCAAAACTTCCACTATGTACATGATGTCCTGATTGTTGTAAATCAGAAGCCTCTGTTTAATCAGCCCATGCTGTGATATTACACATCTAGAAGAATGGCAAAAATCCCCACAAAAATTCAGGAGCCTGCTTGCCAAGCAATGTTTCTCAGTACTATGCAGGCAGGTTTATAATACTCAGTCCTTTAGGCAGTCAAAGAAAACTTGTCACTTTATTCCCCGTACCATGAAAAAGGAGGCCTGGCACCTAACTGAATTCTTTGGATATTGAAAACTTTTTGTGGTTACTTGGGCATTCTATTTGGCCCCTATATCAGATACGCACAAAACAGCGTCTTTTGAGTGGGGCTCCAAACATTATGGTATGGGAATTATCCAGCAAGCTGTGTCATGCTCTCTCCCTTTGGATCCCACAATTTTGATGACCTCTTTCAGCTATAAGTCTCTGGGACTGATGACTATCCAATTGGAGTCTAGCAAAAGGAAGCAATCTCTACCTGGGTGCAAAGAGCTAATGCTAATGATTTTTAAAAAATATTCAAGACAGCCCTGACTAGTGTTGCTAAGTGGGTTGGGTGTCATTCCTGAAAGGTTGCTGGTTCAGTTCCCAGTCAGGGCACACACTGAGTTTTGAGCCAGCCCAAGAGACAGCTAATTGATGTTTCTTTTACACATCGATGTTTCCCTCTCCCTCCCTTCCCATCTCTCTAAAGGTAAATAAATGAAATCTTTAAAAAATACTCAAGACAGTATCTTTAATGTGGATGTAAACATATACTGAAAACATAAAACATACATAGAAATGAAAAATAACCTAGAAAAGGAACCTCACCAGAACCCAACCATTCTGGCACCCTGATCTCAGACTTACAGGCTATAGAACTGTGAGAAATAAAGTTCTGCTTTTGTAAGACATACATCTTATGGTGTTTTGTTACAGCAGCAGAATTGACTAAGACATATATATATACATACAATGGAATATTAGTAAAATAAATGAAGTTCTGATACACGTTACAAAATGAACCATGAAAAAATTGTGCTAAATCAAATAATCCAGACACAAAAGGACACATTGCATGATTGCACTTATAAAGAATATCTAGAGCTCTGGCTGGTGTGGCTCAGTGGATTGAGTGCCAGCCTGCAAACCAAAGGGTAGCTGGTTCGATTCCCAGTCAGGGCACATACCTGGGTTGTAGGCCAGGTCCCCAGTAGGGGGCACAAGAGAGGCAACCACACATTGATGTTTCTCCCTCTTTCCCTTCCCTTCTCTCTTAAATAATTAAAATCTTTTTGAAAATAAAAAATACATATATCTAGAGAGGATCCAAGCTGGCAGCAGAGTAGGTGGAAGTTATACTCACCTTCTAGGATCAAATCAGCATTACAAGTAAATTATGGATCAACCAACCTGAGTAATCAACTGAAGTCTGGTTGAACAGAAGTCTTATAACCAAGAAAAAGCCATGTCAAGACTAGTAGGAAGAATGGAGGAGCTAAAAGGGCTGGCTCCACGTCCACTTGTGGCAGCTAAGAATCTGAAAGGATATGTAAGCGACAGAGGTCTTCCTTTAGGAGCTAGGGGTCTCAACCCTATACCTGGCTCCCCAGCCTGGAGCACCATCACCAGGAAGGAGGAGGCCACATAGCATCTAACTGTGAAAATCAGCAGGGATTTTACTTGTCAGTGTCAGAGTGGGATAAGTGACTGTTAGAAACCCAAACACCAACTTTTTTTTTGCGGGAGTGGTGGTGGTGGTTATAGCTACTTTAGTATAGTTACTTAATATAGCCATTTTACTTATTTGATATGTAATAAACATACAGAGTATTTGATATGTGCTAGGACATGTCCACAAAGAAAATAATTTTATCATCACTAAACATCCTCTTAAAGGGCCAGCACAAAACTGCCTTAGCATGCACTCACTGTGGGCTCTGGCAGAGGGACAGTGACACAGAGCAAACTGGAGTCATACAGAGATTGTGTGATTTCAGGAAGAGGCCTGGAGGGAAAACTATTAATGTCCCTGTGCTGAGTGCCACTCCCCCAACACCCATAGATGCACTATCTTCCCAGGCTGACCACTCCTCTCCTTATAGCATAAGCTATAGCTCCATTCTCCCAACTCCCAAGTAAGGCCTTGCCCTGCCAAGTAATTAGAGGAATGCAGTTTGAAACAAAACTGAGATGGCATTTCTCACCTATCATAGTGGCGAAACTAAAAATTACAATGAAAGTACACTAACTCTGTTACTGAGGCTGTGAAGAAAATACACTCTCATACACAGCCAATTGAAATATAAACTATAATAACAATTCTGGAGCAGAATTTAGCAATACCTAACAAAACTACATGTAAACTTAACCTTTAACCAAGCAATCACAGTTCTAGGAATCTATTCAAAGATATAACTCCTAATAAAAGAAAACACATGGACAAGATGGGTCATTGCTACATTTTTTGTAACTTCAAAATATTGGAAACTACCTAAATGCCCATGCATAGGAAAGTGGTCAAATGAACTATAATTACTCATACAATGGAGTATGATGCTGTAAAAGAGAATGGAAGGAAGAATGGAAAAGAGGGAAGAAGAAAGGAAGGCAGGTAGGCAAGAAGGAAGAAAAGGGAAGAAGGAAGAGAAGATCTCTATGAGGTGATAGAGTGATTTCCAGTATAAATACTGAAAAGTACAAACAAAACCAAAACAAAGTGTAGACAAGCATTGCAATATGATACAATTTGTGTAAGAAAGAAGTAGATACAACAAAATATTTAGGTGTGTGTTCATTTGTGAAAAATAAGTACTGATAGCATAAAACACAAACTAGAGAGATTGACACCCTACATTCAGTGGGCTTTATTTTTAAAACAAATTTATTGTATTTTTTACATTACCATTTAGTCCCTTTATATTCCCCTCTCCCCCTACCTGCAATCACTACACTATTGTCCATGTCCATGAGTCCTTTTCCTTTTTGCTCAATCCCTCCACTCCCTAATCTCTCCACCCTTAGCTGTCATCCTGCTCTCAAACTATGAGTCTGTTTCTATTTTGCTTGTTAGTTCAGTTTGTTCACTAGATTCCATGTATGAGTGAAATCATGGTATTTGTCTTTCTCTCACTAGCTTATTTCACTTAGCATAATGTTCTCCAGGTCCATCCATACTGTCACAAAGGGTAAAATTTTCTTTTTTTTTTAAGGCCAGTTAGTATTCAGTTGTGTAAATGTTCCATAGTTGTTTTATCCACTCATATACTGATAGACATTTGGGCTGCTTTCATACTTTGGTGATCATAAATAACGCTGTGATGAACAAAGAGGTGCTTATGTTCTTTTCAATTAGTGTTTTGGGTTCCTTTGGATATATACCCAGAAATGAGAGAGCTGGGTCAAAACACAGATCCATTTTTAATTTTTTGAGGTGTCTCCATACTGCTTTCCACAGTGGCTGCACAAACCTACATTCCCACCAACAGTGCAAATGGGTTCCCCCTTCTCCATGTCTTTGTCAGCACTTGTTTGCTGATTTATTGATGATAGCCATTCTGACAGGTGTGAGATAATATCTCACTGTGATTACGATTTGCACTTTTCTGATGAATAGTGGCATTGAGCATTTTTAAATGGCTATTGGTCATCTATATGCCCTCTTTGGAAAACTCTATTCAGGTCTTTCCCACTTTTTAAATTGGATTGTTTGTTTTTTTGATGTTGACTTTTGTAAGTTCTTTATAAATTTTTGATGTTAACCCCTTATCAGATGTATCAGTGAATATATTACCCAGTTCTGTGGGTTGTCTTTCTGTTTTGTTGATGGTTTCCTTTGCCATACAAAAACACTTTAACTTGAGATGTATTCTCATTTCTTAATTTTTTCTCTTGTTTCCCTTGCCTGGAAAGATATATCCAATAAAATATTGCTATGAGAAATGCCTGAGATTTTGCTGCTGCCTATGTTTTTTTCTAGGATTTTTATGGTTTTGGGTCTAATGTTTAAGTCTTTAATCCATTTTGAGCTTATTCTTGTGTAGTATAAGAAGTGGTCTTGTTTGATTTTTCTGCATGTATCTATTCAATTTTCCCAACACTCTTCATTGAATAAACTTTCTTTAGCCCATTGTATGTGCTTGCTTCTCTGTCGAATACTAATTGACTATAAAGCCATGGGTTTATTTCTGGGCTCTATTCTGTTGCATTGAACTATGCATCTGTTTTCATGCCAGTACCATGCTGTTATACTATGGACTTATAGTTTCATATTAGGTAGTGTGATTCCTCCAGCTTTGTTCTTTTTCTCATGATTGCTGTTCTTATGTGGGGCCTTCTGTGGTTTCATATAAATTTTTGAACTATTTGTTCTAGTTCTGTGAAATATGTCATTGTAATCTTGATAGGAATTGCATTGAATGTGTAGATTGCTTTGGGTAGTATGGACGTACTAGTGATGTTGATTCTTCCTATCCATGAACATGGTATGTGCTTCCATTTGTTTGTATCTTCTTCAATTTCCTTTCTTCAGTGTCTTTAATTTTCTGAGTACAGGACTTTTACATCCTTGGTTAAGTTTATTCCTTATGAAGCAGTTGTGAATGGGATTGTTTTCTTAATTTCCTTCTCTATTAGTTTGTTGTTGGCATATAAAAAAAACCTGATTTCTGGATATTAAATTTGTATCCTGCTACTTTGCTAAATTCATGTGTCAGTCCTAGTAGTTTCTTAGTGGAATTTTTGGGGTTCTCTATATAGAGTATCATGTCATCTAATAAAGACAGTTTTACCTTTTCCTTTCCAATTTGGCTGCCTTTTATTTCTCCTTGTCTGTTTGCTGTGGCTAGGACTTCCAGTAGTATGTTGAGTAAGAGAGGTAAAAGCTGATATCCCTGTATTATTCCCAATCTTAAGGGAAACAATTGTAGTTTGGGCCCATGACCATTATGCTGGCAGTGGTTTTGTCATATATGGCTTTTATCATGTTACTATCATGTTTACTATGCTGAGAGTTTTTATCATAAACCGGTGCTGGATTTTATCAAATGCTTTTTCTGCATCTATTGATATGATCATGTAGTTTTTTTAAAAATATATTTTTATTTATTTTTAGAGAGAGGGGAAGGGAAGGGGAAAGAGAGGGAGAGAAACATCAATGTGTGGTTGCCTCTCACACCCCCCAGTAGGCACCTGGCCTGCATCCCAGGCATGTGCCCTGACTGGGAATTGAACCAGTGACCCTTGGGTTCGCAGGCCCATACTCAATACACTGAGCTACACAAGCCAGGGCTGATCATGTGGTTTTTATCCTTCATTTTGTTTACATGACGAATCATATTTATTGATTTTGAAAGTTCTATGAACTTTGCATCCCCATAATAAATCCCACTTGATCATGGTGTATGATCTTTTTGAAGCATTGCTATATTCAGTTTGCTAGTATTTGTTAAGGATTTTAGCATCTATGTTTATCAGGGAATATTGGCCTATAATTCTCTTTTTTTATAGTGTATTTGGTTTTCGAATTAGGAAAATGCTAAGCTTATAAAATGAGCTTGAGAGCCTTCCCTTCTCTTGAATTTTTTGAAATAGTTTGAGGAAAGGTGTAAATTCTCAGAATGTTTGGTCAGATTCATCTGTTTAGCCATCCAGTTCAGGGCTTTCTTTGTTGGAGGTTTTTTTTTTTTTATTTATTTTTTTATTACTGCTTCAGTTTCACTAGATGTAATCTGTATATTTAGATTCTCTGATTCTTCCTGATTTAGTTTTGGAAGATTGTATGTTTCCAGGAATTTATCTATTTCATCCAAGTTGTCCAGTTGTTGGCATATATTTGTTCATAATATTTTCTTACAATCCTTTTTTATTTCTTTGGTGTCAGTTGTTATTTCTCCTCTTTCATTTCTGATTTTATTTATTTGGGTCCTCTTGTTTTTTGTTGATGAGTCTGGTTAAAGGTTTCTCAATGTTTATCTTTTCATAGAACCAGCTCTTGAATTCATTGATCTTTTATATCTTTGGTTTTTTTACTCTATTTCACTTATTTTTTACCTGATCTTTATTTTTTCCTTCCTTCTACTCACTTTGGGCTTTGTTTGATGTTCTTTTTCATTTTCTTTAAGTGTTAAGTTAGATTGTTTATTTGAGCTTTTTCTTGCTTTTTTGAGATAGGTGTATAATGCTATGAACTTCCCTTTTCGGATTACTTTCCATGTGTCTCACAGATTTTGGGTTGTTGTGTGCTCATTTTCATTTGTTTCCAGGTATCTTTTGATTTCTTCCTTGATCTTCTTGTTGACCCATTCATTGTTTAATAACATGTTATTTAGCTTCCATGTGTTTGTACATTTTTCGGGCTTCTTCTTGTGCTTGATTTAGTTTCATAGCATTATGGTCAGAGAAGATTTGCTTGATATGATTTCAATCTTCTTAAAATATTGAGACATGTTTTATGTCCTAACGTGGTCTATCCTATAAAACATTCCATGTGCACTGGAAAAGTATGTATATTCTGCTGGTTTGGGGTGAAATGCTCTGAAAATATCAATTAAATCCATTTGATCTAGTGTGTCATTTAAAGCTGCTGTCTCCTAGTTGACTAGGAAGATTTTTTGTCTGGAAGACCTATCCATTGAACTCAATGGTGTGTCCAAATCCCTGACTATGACTGTATTTCTGTTGATCTCTTCTTTTGTGTCCATCAAGATCTGCTTTACATATTTATTTATTTATTTTTTTAAAAGATTTTATTTATTTTTTAGAGAGAGAAGGGAGGGAGAAAGAGCAATGTATGGTTGCCTCTCACATGGCCCTCACTGGGGACCTGGCCTGCAACCCAGGCATGTGCCCCAACTGGGAATCGAACCGGGACCTTTTGGTTCCTAGCCCGCGCTCAATCCACTGAGCTACACCAGCCGGGCCCTGCTTTACATATTTAGGTGCTCCCATGTTGGGTGCGTAAATGTTTACTAGGTTTGTATCCTCTTGTTGGATTGTTCCCTTATCATTGTGTAGTGTCCGTCTTTGTCTCTTACTATAGCCTTCGTTTTCAATTCTACTTTTCCATATATAAGTATCGCCACCCCAGCTCTTTTTCCCCTTCCATTTGCATGAAATACCTTTTTTCCATTCCTTTACTTTTAGTTTCAATCTGAGGTGGGTATCTTGGAGGCAGCATGTATATGCGTCTTGTTTTCTTGTCCACTCAGCTACCCTATGTCTTTTGGTTGGAGCATTTAAGGCATTTACATTTAAAGTGATTGTTTATAGATACATATTTAGTGCCATTTTATTGTTAGACTATTTTCCTCTGCTTTTTTCTTTCTCTTTCTCTTCTTCTTCTACTTAAACCAGCAATGTCCAACCTATGGCCCATGGGCCACATGCAGCTCAGGATGGCTATGAATGCAGCCCAGTACAAAAGTGTAAATTTCTTTTAAACATGAGATTTTGTGTGTTTGTGTGATTACGTGTTGCAGTATTTAATGTGTGGCCCAAGACAACTCTTCTTCCAGTGTGGCCCAGAGATGCCAAAAGGATGGGTATCCCTGTCTTAAAACAAGCCCTTTTACATTTGTTGCAGTACTGGTTTGCTGTTAACAAACTGTTTTAGCTTTTTTTTTCTGGGAACCTCCTTTTTCTCCTTTGATTTTAAATGATAGCCTTATTGGTTAAAGTACCCTTGGTTGTAGGTTCTTGCTTTTCATCACCTTGAACATTTTATGTTACTCCCTTCTCTCCTGAAATATTTCTGTTGAGTAATCAGATGACAGTCTAATAGATTTTCCTTTGTAGATAAATATCTGCTTTTCTCTTGCAGCTTTTTGGATTCTCTCTTTGTCTTTAAGCCTTGATATTTTAATTATGAAGTGTCTCAGTGTAGGCCTATTTGGGTCCAACTCATTTGGGACTCTCTGAGCTTCCTGGACTGGTCTCTTTTTTTCTTTCACCAGATTAGGGACATTTTCAGTCGTTAGTTCTCTAAATAGGTTCTCTATCCCTTGCTTACTCTCTTCTCCTGGTATTTCCATGATGTGGATATTGTTATGCTTCATGTTGTCCAAAATGTTTCTTAAACTCTCCTGATTTTTTAAAAATTCTTTTTTCTTTTTGCCACTCTGCTTGGGTGTGTTTTTCTACCTTGTCTTCCAAATCACTGATTCACTCCTCTGCTTCATCTATCTTGTTATTTATTTTTTCCAGTATAATATTTATTTCAGGTTTTGCATTCTTTATTTCTGACTTGTCCTTTTTTACAGTTTCTATGTTTTCTTCATGCTATTGAGTATCCTTATAATCATTACTCTGAACTTTCTGATAAATTGCTTGCCCACATTTCATCTAGTTCTTCTAGAGAATTCTCGTTCTTTCATTTCAGGTCTATTTCTTTGTCTTCCCATTTTGTTTACTGCTTTGTATTTGTTTCTATGTATCAGGTGTATCTGCAAAGACTCTCATGCAGTCTTTGTCAGACACTGTTTGTGACTGGCCCTGGGCAACCTGTTTGGAGCAATCAGTGATCCACAGCATATGGCTCACTCTTCTTGGCTTCTTTGTGTGCAGGGAGAACCAGGCTGTGTATCAAGGCCAGCTTTTACAAGCACCGGGCTTGGGGAAGGGTTAACTAAACTCTCAGAGCTCCCAGAGATCTGCCTTAGCTATTAAACTTAATTGCTGAGATAACAACCTCCAGCTGTATTCAGCAGCCTGACTAAAGTTCCACAGGATAGGGCAGAGTAATTCCTATGGGCAGGGCTATTGTTTCCCTTTGGGATAATGCCACTTGCAGAGGAGTGCTCTGCCTGAGGAAGATGGCTCTTACAGTATGGGAGATGACTCAGTACAGGGATCCTGGTGGCTGTACTTTGCGTTCCCTCCCCATAGTCACAAGCCTTATACTGTCCTCAAGCATCTCTAGTCCACTCTGCTCTCCCTCTGCCAGAGCCCAGGGTATTGGCTGCAAACCAAATTTTTTGCTTTGGCCTTTAAGAGGCTCTCTGCATCTCCAGCCACCTCTCCCTGGTGGGTGGAAACCCCACTACTTTTCACAGCTGGGATGTTATCTGGGTTCCTTTCCCAGCTCTGGTGCTGTAGGCTGGGGAACCCAGTTTGGGGTTTATACCCGTACTTCTCAGGGGTAACCCCCCAGCTGCTAAAATATCCCTCTAGAACTTCAGCTATCACCTGTTGGAGCCCAACCCACTCTCTCATGCCTCCCCTGTACTCCCTACCAGTCATGAGGTGGTGAAGTGGTTTCTTCTGTCTGTGCTTGGTTATAAGGCTTTTCTCCAGCTAGTGTTCAGTTGGTTATTCAGGACTTTCTCTAAAATTTAGTTGTAATTCCAGATTACTCCAGCAAGGACATTAGTGTAGCTTCCATTTACTCCTCTGTCATTTTGGGGGTCTCAGTGGGTTTTAAAAGAGTGATGAAGAGGTAGAATGTAAATGGAACAGTAGAAATGGGGAAGGAGTGTCACTTCTAAGAGTGAAACTTTCTGTATAACCCAGATTCTTAGAATTATAATGTCTCACATAACTCCAAATCAAACAATATAAAACAGCAGGATGTGAGGAGCATAACTTAAACTGGAGTATAAAGAGTTAACAAATGAAGTCTGTAGGGTTTTCTATGTACACTATCATGTCATCTGTAAACAATGGCAGTTTTACTTCTTCCTTTCCAGTTTGGATGCCTTTTATTTATTTTTCTTGTCTGATCGCTGTGACTAGAATTTCCAATACTATGTTGCATAGAGTGGTGAAAGCAGACATTCTTGTCTTGTTTCTGATCTTACTGGTAAAGCTTTTAGTTTCTACCTGTTGAGTATGATGTTGGCTGTAGGTTTCTCATATATGGCCTTTATTATATTGAGGTATACTCCCTCTACTCCCACTTTGCTGAGTGCTTTTATCATAAATTGGTGCTGCACCTTATCAAATACTTTTTTTGCATATATTGATATGATCGTGTGATTTTCGTCTTTCCTGTTGTTTATTACTTGGTGACTATTGTACCATCCTTGCATCCCTGGGATAAATCCCAGTTGATTATACTGTATGATCTTTTTAATGTATTGCTGGGTGCAGTTTACCAATATTTTGTTGAGGATTTTAGTGTCTGTGTTCATCAGCAATATTGGCCTGAAGTTTTCTTTCTTTGTTGTGTCTTTATCTGGTTTAGGGATTAGGCCTCATAAAAAGAGTTTGGGAGTCTTCCCTCTTCTTGGATTTTTTGGAATAGTCTGAGAAGGATAGAGCTTAGCTCTCTCTTAAATGTTTTGTAGAATTATCCAGTGAAACCGTATGGTCCAGGGCTTTTGGGTGCCGGAGTTTTTTCATTATTGCTTAAATTTCACCAGCTATTATCAGTCTGTTCAGGCTTACTGCTTCTTCTTCATTCAGTTTTGGAAGATTATATTTTTTAGAAATTTGCCCATTTCACCCAGGTTTTCAAATTTCTTGGCATGTAGTTGTTTGTAGTAATTTCTTACAATCCTTTGTATTTCTGTGGTATCAATTGAAATCCTTCCTCTTTCATTTCTGATTTTATTTATTGGGGTACTCTCTCTTTTTCTTGATGAGTCTACTTAAACGCTTGTCAGTTTTGTTTATCTTTTCAAAGAACCAGCTCCTGGATTTATTGATCCTTAGATTTGTTCTTTTAGTCTTTGTGTCATTTAATTCTGCTCTGATCTTGGTTCTTTCCATCCTTCTATTCACTCTGGGCTTTGTTATTGTTCCTCCAGCTTTTGTAGATGTAGGGTTAGGTGGTTTATTTGAAATGTTTCTATCATATTTAGGTAGGCCTCTATTGCTATGATCTTCCCTCTCAGGATTGCCTTTCCTGTGTCCCGTATGTTTTGGACTGTTGTGTGTTCATTTTCATTTGTTTGCAGAAACTTTTGATTTCTTCCCTGATCACATTTTTAACCATTCATTGTTTAACAGTATGTTAGTCAGTCTCCATGAATTTGAATGTTTTTGAGTTGTTTCCTTAAGGTTGGTTTCTAGTTTCCAGCCTGTGTGGCCTAAGAAGATGCTTGATATGATTTCAGTTTTCTTGAATTTGTTGAGGATTGTTTTGTGTCCTATCATGTGGTCTATCTTTGAAAATATTCCAAACTACTTGACCTAATAAGTGAATTTGGCAAAAGAGCAGAATACAAAGGCAATATTCACAAATCAAAGGCATTTTTGTACACCAATAACAAAATATCAGAATCAGAAATCAGGAGAAAAATACCATTTGCTATAGTAAAAAGAAAAATAAAGTACCTAGGAATAAACCTAACCATGGAGATAAAAGACCTGTACTCAAAAAACTATAAAACACTGAAGAAAGTAATTAAGGAAGACACAAATAAATGGAAGCATATACTATGTTCATGGATTGGAAGAATTAGCATCATCAAAATGTCCATACTACCCAAAGCAACTTATAGTTTCAATGCAATCCCTATTAAAATACCAATGACATATTTCACAGATACAGAACAAACATTTCAAAAATTTAGATGGAACCATAAACAACTCCGAATAGCTGCAACAATTTTGAGGAAGAAGAACAAAGTAAGAGGGATGAGAATACCTGATATCAAACTATATTACGAGGCCACTATAATCAAAATAGTTCACTGCTGCGATTATAGCCCAAGAATCCTGAAGCACCAATTCAAAAGAACCTATGCACCTCAATGTTCGTAGCAGCACAATTTACAAGAGCCAAGTGTTGGAAGCAACCCAAGTGTCCATCAGTAAATGAGTGGATCAAAAAAATGTGGTACATTTACACAACGGAATACTACACCCAGAAAGAAAGAAGGAACTCCTACCCTTTGTGACAGCATGAATGGATCTGGAGAGAATTATGCTAAGTGAAATAATCCAGGTGGTGAAAGGCAAATGCCATATGATCTCACCTATAAGTGGAACCCAATCAACAAAACAAACAAGCAAGCAAAATATAACCGGAGACATTGAAATAAAGAACAAAGTGACAGGTACCAGAGGGGACGAGGAGGGGGAAAGAATGGAAAGGGTCATCAAGGAATATGTTTAGAGAAAACACAGACAAAGCCAAAGGCAAGTTGGGATTGAGGGTGGGAAGTAGGGATGGGTGGGGTGGGGTGGAGTGTTGGGTGGAAAATGCAGACAACTATACTTGAACAACAATTTTTCCCATTTTTCATTGTTGTTCAAGTACAGTTGTCTCCAGTTTCCCCATACCACTAACTCCTACCCCAGCCATCCCTACTTCCCACCATTGATCCTACCCGCTTTGGCTTTTTCCTTGTGTCATTTATACATGTTCCTGACAACCCTTCCTCCTACTCGCTCCATTATCCCCTCGCACCTCCCCTCTGGTTACTGTCAGTTTGTTCTTAATTTCAGTGTTTCTGGTCATATTTTCCTTGCTTGTTTGTTTTGTTGACTAGGTTCCACTTATAAGTGCCCATCTGTAAGTGAATGGATCGAAAAACTGTGCTACACTTACACGATGGAATATTACGCAGCAGAAAGAGAGAAGGAGCTCCTACCCTTTGCGACAGCATGGATGGATCTGGAGAGCATTATGCTAAGCGAAATAAGCCAGGTGGTAAAAGACAAATACCATATGATCTCACCTATAAGTTGAACAACAATTTTAAAAAAAACATTCTGGTACTGACATAAGAACAGACACATTGATTAATGGAACAGAATAGAACCCAGAAATAAACCTGTATCTCTATGGTCAATTAACATTTGACAAATGTGGCAGAAGCATAAAATGGAGTAAAAATAGCCTCTTCAGGACTTCCTAAGATGGCGGCATATGTGAATGCACCATACCGCCATGCACAACCAAACAAGGAAAAAAATCAGAAATCTACACATCCAAAAACAGCCAGATCTGACAGAAAATCGAATTGAGAGGAAGTCCGACAACCAAGGAATTAAAGAAGATACATTCATCGATACATTCAGAATCGATACATTCAGTTCGATTCTGTCCGTTCTGGTTGTTTAATTTTTCGCTACTGCGTTCATTGTTTAGACACTCTGGATGTGCGGGCAGCGAGTGCGACCACCTACGCTGCCATCTTGGCCAGCATCTGTATTTCCAAGAATGCCTCTTTTAAGAAATTGTTGCCATGTCCAGTAAAAGTATCCTTGAAATACAAATCTCTAATTTCAATTGGTTGTGATACTTGATAATTTTTCCCCTTGTAATGTTTTACTTGGTATCTTTGTGTTCCTAAAGAAAGTAAATATTTGTAAAATTGTTCTATCAAATCAGAAAAGAAACATTGAAACATTCCTTTTCTCCCATGTGCATGAAGGTGGAAAAGCCAATGAATCCAGTATATTTCTTTTTTAATTTTATTTAAATATTGGTTCCAGGGAAACTTTTTTATGCTTAGAATCACATGCTCTTTTTGGGGTATGATGACTGGTACAATGTAGCTAAAGAATATGATGAATTGAAAGGAGTCACAGGAGATAAAATTGGAAAAGTAGGTCAAGGCTTAATTATTAAAGGCTTTGGACACTAAAGAGTTTGGAAATAGCTTTATACATGTATGACATTTTTAGTTTATTCTCTTTGAATAGAATACTAGAAAGTTTTCCTATTCCCAGAGTTCTTTTATTGGAAACATGAAGAACCGAGGACTCCTTACAAATTCTGTTCTGGTAGTTGTTAAATGATATATCAAAGCCATGAAAATCTCCAGGCTCTCTGTCCTGGTTTTATATGCTCCCAAGTGAATCCTATCTCATTCCAATAATGAGAGGAATCTCACTAAACCAATCAACAGAATGTGAAGGAAAATAATAAAAGACTCTAGAACCCTGCAGTGGGTATTATGATGTTCTCCAAATCATCTATTCTGTTCCCTTGTGGAGAAACTACATTCTACACTCTTTGGATGTGTTCTTTTTTTTTTTTTAAGAGTTGTTTTGTCCAACTTTTTTTATTGTTGCTCAAGTACAGTTGATTCCATTTTCCCCCACCACTCCCCCTACCCCAGCCATCCCCACTTCCCACCCTTGATCCTGTCCCCTTTGGTTTTGTCCATGTGTCCTTTATGGATGTGTTCTGATTAATATAAGCTTCTCCTGTTGATCTCATCCTCCTTATCAAAGTGAATCATTACAATAATTTCAAAAATATATCTAGATTCGCAAAATTGTACTCTTGTTCAATGGTTGTGGGAAGAAATCCTACTTCTTCCCTTGATAAGAGAGCATGTAACTGGGTTGGCCGCTTCTATAAGAAAAATCAGACTGAGGCCCAGGTCACTATATAGAGGAAAGAGTTTAGAGAAGACCAGAGAAAAAAACATGAGTGCCTTGATCAAACCATATCCTAAGCAAACTTGGGACATTCCATTACATGAGAAAATAATTTTATTTACTACATAATCTATTGTGAGTTGTGTTTCTGTGGTTTGCCTCTGGAATCACTTTAACTGATAGAATCATTTTGCCGAATGGTAAGGAAACCTTGCTGAATCTTTATATCGAGCAAAAATTCAATAAATATTTCTCTTGCACGTCTCACGTTTTCCCCATGATCATTGACTATTTTTATATTCCAAATTAATAAGATACTATACCAAAAATATATACACATATATAATAAACATACATATAAATGCATATTCAATATCTACAACATTGGGATTACAGGTAAATATGTGTTATTTGCTACTGTTTCTGTGTTGTTACAGGTTCTAATGTGCTAAAGTTTAACATGTTATATTTTAAGAATTTCCTATGTCATTCAATAATATTTGAAGTATTTCATACATACTGGGACATACTAATATATGAATACACCATCAAGTAACCATTAGCATATAACTGGATTTATATTGTTCCCAATTAATTAGTATGCATCTTTTAAAATGAAGGCTCTCTACATTAAGTCACTATTGCACCTATGATTATTTCTTTATGATAGGTCTTAATGGTAGAATTATTTGTTCAGGTAATGGTCAGTTTTATAGCTTATAACTACTGCAAAATACTTTCTTTAGACTTTTGCCAGTTTTGCATTTTACCAGGCAATATATTTGTGCCTTTTAACTCATGTTTGAGCCCTGGCTGGTGTGGCTCAGTGGTTGAGTGCCAGCCTGCCAGTCAGAGGATTGCTGGCTCAATTCCCAGTCTAGGGCACATGCCTGGGTTTCTGGCCAGGTCCCTAGTAGAGGGTGCACGAGAGGCAACAACACATTGACGTTTCTCTCCCTCTCTTTCTCCCTCCCTTCCCCTCTCTAATAAATAAATAAAAAATCTTAAAAAAAACATTTAACTCATGCTTGTCAGTACAGAGTAAATTATCATATTTTAGAAGTACATTAGTGGAATCTGCAGCCTTTAGATCTCCCTGGCCTGAGGACCCATTAGAGGCTTCATCCTGGTACCCTAAAGTGAACGTGTTTAAGATACTAAAAGACTTTCAGTTCTGGCCAAGATGGAGCAGCCCCATTCCTCCCAGGTCCTCTCCCTTACGACTAAAAATCTCTGGAAATAACACAAACAAACAAACAGGAGCTCTCTGTAAAGAGGAAAAAAGAAGGCAAATTATCTAGAAACCTCAGGTCTTGAATGATCTGGTGGTGAGTTCTCTGTAATTTTTTTATTGTCTCCCATTTATCTTAGGGTACTGCAGAGGCCTCCAACTCACTACTTCCATTAATCACAGACAAAGAAAGGCTTCAAGAAAAGCCTGTTCTGTCTGGTTGAAACACCAAAAGAGTGACCTAACAGTCAAACTTTTTGGCAATAGCTGTCCAAGCATAGCCAAATATAAACAGAAAAACAATCCCACCTGCAATTTCAGTGGGATGGAATTAAGAGTTTATCTTTCTTCCTAGTCCATGTCTCTTTGAAGTAAGCAGCAAAGCTCCAATTGCTCCACCAAGGAAATAATGGTAGGGGCAAATAGAAAGCTGATTTGTCCACCACACAGCAAAAGTAGGAAGTCAGCCAATTACCTTGCCAAGGTCATGTGGGCATCACTAGGCAGGTAGCTGAACTTACAACCTCCTCCCAGAAGCAGGTAGTGTTCAGACTCCCCTCCTGTGTAGTGTCAGTGGAGATGACCAGAGAGGTCATTTTCCATTCTATGTGTAGAAAAAATAGCCAGTACTCCAATTCTTAGCCAGAGGGGTGTGTTAGCTGGCTGCGGCAGGAAAGCTAAGTCTGTACTTTTATCTGGCATCAACGAGGCATATTGAAGCAATGAGATGTTGGGGTAGTCAGCACTCCTTTTCCCACTCACCCAGTGTCAGGAGGGCAGAGTGGGGAGTTGAGGGTACACCAGAAGAATGTAGCATAATTAAGCACTCCACTTCCCACTTTCCTGGGGAAAGCAGAGCCAAGAAGGTATCTGAAATCCAGCACCAGCAATGGCAAGTAACACCTAAACAGCGTCACCATCTGCAAAAAAGAAAGACTAAATAGTATTCCAAGTCTCAGAATATAATACACAAATGTGAAGTACACAATTTAAAATTACTTATTATACCAAGAACAAGAAAAATCACAAATTGAACAAGAAAATATAGTAAACAGACATTAACAATGAGAGAACTCAGGTGTTGGAATTAAGCAACAATCCTTAAGCAAGGATTACAAGGATTGTAAGCAGAATTATAAAATACTGCAATGAGCAATTTACATTCTTTTTTATTGTTCTTTTACAGTTGTCCCAATGTTCCCCTGATTCCCTCTCCTGCCCCACCCACCTCTACCCACCCCACTCCCACAGTCAATCTCCACCCTGTTGTCCACATCCATGGGTCCTTTATACTTGTTCTTTAACTAGGCCCTTCTCGTTCTTTCCTCCCTTATCCCCCTTGCCCCTCCCCTCTGGTCCCTGTCAGTCTGTTCCTTGTTTCCATGCGTCTAGTTCTATTTTGCTCATTGTTTTGTTCATTAGCTTTCACTTATAGGTGAGATCATGTGGTATTTGTCTTTCACTACCCGGCTTATTTCACTTAGCCTAACACTCTCCAGTTCCATCCATGCTGTTGTGAAGGGTAGGAGCTCGCTCTTTCTGCTACATAGTATTCCATTGTATAAATGTACCACAGTTTTTTTGATCCACTCATTTACCAATAGGCACTTGTATATTGTAAAAAGCACTGCTATGAACATAGTGGTGTGTTGGTTCTTTTGAATTGGTATCTCAGGATACTTAGGGTATGATCCCAGCAGTGGAATAGCTGGATCAAAAGGCAGGTCCATTTTTAGTTTTCTGAGGAAATTCCATACTGTTTTCCACAGTGCTTGCATCAGTCTGCATTCCCACCAATGGTGTTCTAGGGTTCCCTTTTCTCCACAACCTTGCCAGAACTTGTTGTTTGTTGATTTGTTAATGACGGCCATTCTGACTGGTGTGAGGTGGTATCTCATTGTGGTTTTAATTTGCATCTCTCTGATGGCTAGTGATGCTGAGCATCCTTTCATATATCTTTGGGCGCTTTGAATGTCCTCCTTGGAGAAGTGTCTGCTCAAGTCCTTTGCCCATTTTTCATTGGGTGGTTTGTCTTCCTGCAGTAGAGTCGTGTGAGTTCCTTATATATTTTGGAGATCAAGCCCTTGTGTGAGGTATCGTTGGCAAATATGTTTTCTTTAATGGTTGGATCCCTTTTCATTTTGATTATGTTTTCTTTCGTCGTGAAGAAGCATTTTTATTTGATGTAGTCCCTTTTGTTTATTCTTTCCTTTATTTCCCTGGCCCTAGAGGATGTATTGGTGAAAATGTTGCTGTGTGAGATATGTGAAATTTCACTGCCTAAGTTTTCTTCTAGGACTTTTATGGTGCTATGGCTTATGTTTAAGTCTTTGTACATTTTTAAAAAGATTTTATTTATTTATTTTTAGAGAGAGGGGGAGGGAGGGAAAAAGAGAGGGAGGGAAACAGCAATGTGTGGTTGCCTCTCACTCAGCCTCTACGGGGGACCTGGCCTGCAACCCAGGCATGTGCCCTGACTGGGAATCGAACCGGCAACCCTTTGGTTTGCTGCCCGCACCTAATCCACTGAGCTACACCAACCAGAACCATGTTTAAGTCTTTGTACATTTTGAGTTTATTCTTGTGTATGATGTAAGTTGCTGGTCTACTTTCATTTTTTTGCACGTGCCATTCCAGTCTCCCAGCACCATTTGCTGAAGAAGCTATTTTAACTCCATTTTATGCTTCTACCCCCTTTGTTGAATATTAATTCACCATAGAGACATGGGTTTATTTCTAAACTTTCTATTTTGTTCCATTGATCTATGTGTGTATTCTTATGGCAGTGCCAGATTATTTTAATTACAGTGGCCTTGTAATATACTTTGATATCAGGTGTTGTGAAGCCTCCTATTTTGTTCTTCCTTCTCAAGAATGCTGCTGCTGTTTGGGGTCCTTTATGGTTCCACATAAATTTTTGAAATATTTGTTCTAAATCTGTGAAATATGTTATTGGTATTTTAATAGGGATTGCATTGAATTTATAAATTGCTTTGGGTAGTATGAACATTTTAATGACGTTGATTCTTCCACTCCATGGGCATGGTATACACTTCCATTTGTTTGTATCTTCCTTAGTTTCTTTCTTCAGTGTTATATATTTTTCTGAGTACAGGTATTTTTGCCTCCTTGGTTAAGTTTATCTCTAGGTAATTTATTTTCTTGTTGCTATAGCAAATGGATTTTTTCCCCTGATTTCTGATTCTGATATTTTGGTGTTGTACAAAATGCCTTCAGATTTTGAATATAGACTTCGTAACCCACTGTTTTGCCAAAGTCACTTATGAGGTTGAGTAGATTTTTTGTGACGTCTATAGGGTACACTGTCATGTCATCTGCAAACAATGACAGTTTTGCTTCCTCCTTTCCAATTTAGATGCCTTTTATTTCTTTTTCTTTTCTGATCACTGTGTGTAGAACTTCCAATACTATGTTAAACAGAAGTGGTAAAAGCAGACATCCTGTCTTTTTCCTGCTCTTTGGAGGAAAGCTTTTATTTTTTGCCCATTGATGATATTGGCTGTAGTTTTCTCATATATGGCCTTTATTATGTTGAGGTGTGCTCCCTCTGTTCCCACTTTGCTGAAGGTTGTTATCATAAATGGATGCTGTACTTTATCAAATGCACTTTCAGCATCTACTGATATGATCATGTGATTGTTGTTTTTCATTTCCTTTATGTAGTGTATTACGTTTATTGATTTGCAAATATTATACCATCCTTGCATCTCTGGGATGAAACCTACTTGATTGTGGTGGATGATCTTTTTAATGTATTGCTGGATCTCGTTTGCCAATGTTATTTTTTTAAAGATTTTATTTATTTATTTTCAGAGAGAGGAGAAGGGAGGGAGAAAGAGCAATGTATGGTTTCCTTTCACATGGCCCTCACTGGGGACCTGGCCCGCAACCCAGGCATGTGCCCTGACTGGGAATCGAACCAGGACCCTCTGGTTCCCAGCCCACGCTCAATCCACTGAGCTACACCAGCCGGACTTGTTTGCCAATATTTTGTTGATGGTTTTAGCATCTATGTTCATCAGTGATATTGGCTTGCAGATTTCTTTCTTTGTTGTGTCTTTACCTGGCTTTGGAATTAGAATGATACTGGTCTCATAAAAGGACTTTGGGAGTCTTGTCTGTTCTTGAATTTTTTAGAATGATTTGAGAAGAATAGGAGTTAGCTCTTCCCTAAATATTTTGTAAAATTTGCATGTGAATCCATCCAGTCAAGAGCTTCTGTGTACCTGATGTTTTTTTTTATTACTGCTTCAATTTCACTTTGTGTTATTGGTCTATTCAGGATTTCTGCCTATTCTTCATTCAGATTTGGAAGTGTACATGTTTCAGAAAATTTGTTCATTTTACCCATGTTGTCAAATTTCTTGGCATATAGTTGTTCATAGTAATTTCTTACAATGCTTTGTATTTCTGTGGTATCAATTGTAATCTCTCCTATTTCATTTCTTTTTTCATTTATTTGGGTCCTCTCCCTGTTTTTCTAGAGGAGTCTGATTAAAGGCTTGTTAATTTTGTTTATCATTTCAAAGAACCAGCTCCTGGATTTACTGATCCTTCAAATTGTTCTTTTAGTCTCTATGTCATTTAATTCTGCTCCACTCTTGATTATTTCCTTCCTTCTTCTCACTCTGGGCTTTGTTTGTTGTTGTTCCTCTAGTTCCTGTAGATGCAGGATTTGGTTGTTTATTTGGGATTTTTCTATCTTCTTTAGGTAGGCCTGTATTGCTCTGACCTTCCCTCTCAGGATTGCCTTCACTGTATTCCACAGGTTTAGGGCTGTTTTGTGTACATTTTCATTTGTTTCCAGGTAAATTTTTTAAATATTTGTTCCTTGATTTGATTTGTTTTGAAATATTTGATTTCTTCCTTGATCTCATTGTTAACCCATTCATTATTCAATAACATGGTATTCACTCTCCATGTATTTGAAGGTTTTTGAATTTTTCTTTGAGGTTGTTTTCTAGTTTCAAGCCATTGTGATTCAAGAAGATGCTTGATATGATTTCAGTTTTCTTGAATTTGTTGAGGCTTGTTTTGTTTTGTATCATGTGGTATATCTTTGAAAATGTTCCAGGTGCATTTGAAAGGAATGTATATTTTGCTTCTTTGGGGTGAGAGATTCTGTATATATCAATTAAGTCATTTGATCTTGAGTATTGTTCTATGCTACAATGTCCGTATTGAGTCTTTGCTTGGAAGATCTATCCATTGTTGACATGGGCTGTTAAAATCCCCTATTATGATTGTGTTACTGTCAATATCTTTCTTGAAGTCCTACAAGATTTTCCTTATATATTTGGGTGCTCCTGTGTTGGGTGAATATGATTACATGGGTTATATCTTCTTTATGGATTGTTCCCTTAAGTATTATATAGTGACCTCCTTTATCTCTTTTTATAGCCTTTGTTTTGAAGTCTATTTTGTCTGATACAAGTATTTCCACCCCACTTCTTTTTATGTCCATTTGCTTGGAATACTTTTTCCATCCCTTCACTTTCAGTCTGTGTGGATCTTTTGTTCTCAGATGGGTCTCTTGTAAACAGCATATGTACAGTTCATGTTGTCTTATCCATTCAGATACTCTGTATCTTTTGATTGGAGCATTTAATCCATGTACATTTAAGGTTATTTATAGGTACTTATTCATTGCCATTTTTCCCCATTCCACCTGTGTTCTCTCTCTCTCTCTCTTTCTTCATCTTCTTAAAGCAATCCCTTTAGCATGTCTTGCAATGCTCGTTTCATGGAGATGTGTTCTTTTAGCCTTTGTTTTGTCTGAGAAACTCCTAATTTTGCCTTCCATTTTTAATGTGAGCCTTGCTGAAGAGTATTCTTGGTTACAGGCCTTTGCTTTTCATTACTTGGACTATTTCTTGTCATTACCTTCTGGCTTGTAGTGTTTTGGATGAATAATCAGCTGATAGCCTTATCAGGGCTTGATTGTATGTTACTAGCAGTTTCTCTCTTGCTGCCTTTAGTATTCTCTCTTGGTCTTTACATTTTGCCATTTTTATTGTGACATGTCTTGGAATGGGCCTGCCTGGATTCATCTTGATTGGGATGCTCTGTGCTTCTTGGACTTGTGTGATTTTTTTCTCTAATCAAGTTAGGGAAATTTTCTGTCATTTCTTTTTCAAGAAGGTTCTCTATCCCTTCCTCCTCTTCTTCTCCTTCTGGTATTCTTATGATATGGGTATTATTACATTCCACATTGTCCTACAGCTCCCTTAAACCCTTTTCTTTCTTTTTGAGTCTTTTTTCTTTTTGTTGCTATGTTTGGGAATTTTGTTCTACTTTGTCATACAGCTTGCTGATTCTATCCTCTTCTTCATCTAACCTGCACTTAATTTTTTCTACTGTGTTCTTTAATTCAGAAATTGTATTCTTCCTTAAATTATTTTTATTTATTTTTTAATTCATAAATTGTATTCTTAATTTCCTCCTGGCTCTTATTGACAGTTTCTATGTCCTTTTTCATGCTGATGTAATTTGAAATAAGTTTCCTGTAGCTTCCTGTAGTTCTTTGTAGTTCTCACTGAGCTCATTGAGCTTCCTTATAACCATTATTTTGAAATCGATGTCTGATAGTTTAGTTGCCTCAATTTCATGTCGCAGTCTTTCTGAGGAATCCTCCCTTCCTTTTGATTGGGGGTTGTTTCTTTGTCTCCCCATTTTAGGGGAGACTGTTCTTGTTTGTTTTGGCTTCTTGGATTGATCTGCTTTGACTCCCTGTCTTTGTGCTGTGAACTTCTGTGGTAGGAGACCTGTGGGATTCAGTGGTGCAGTCTCCTTGATCTCCTGAACTTGATTCTCTTGGGATGCCCTTTATGCCATTTTTGTGGGCTCCCTGGTTGTAATTGGGTTTTGGTTGTTTCTTTGGTCTTTCTTTGGTGGGTCTTTCCCTCTGGCTGGCTGGCTGACAGTCACTCTGCCTACCACGTATTTAGTACTATTGTACTGGTGCTGCCAGAACAAAACTACAAAGCTCAGGAAACACACCCACACCTGCAAAAATAACCCCCATTAGTGTGATAGATAATCACACTATCAACAGCATACAAACCAATACTAATAAGAGTATAGAGAGATTAAGACTATTATAAGAAAGGAGAAATGAATATAAGATGACTATCTGAAAGAAAAATTATTTTTGAGGGTGCAGAGTGAGTAGGAATAATAAGAGCAAGGAATTGGAGCAAGGCAGAGAGAGAAAGTAAAATTTACAATATAAATTAAAAAGTTAATGAAGAAGGCAGAATGGAGGAGAAGCATATAGTGTTAGGTTTAATCAGAAATTTAAAAAAATACAGTGAGAGAGAGAAAGAAAAAGAGAAAAAACTAAATAAATAAATACATAGGAAGCAAACTGGAGAAAAAGATCCACCACAGCACTATCAACAACAACTGAGCTAAGAAATATATAGGTGTTTTGGGAGTAAGAGGGAAAAAGAAAAAGATAGAAAAGCTTAACAGATGTGTAGGGGAAAGGGAAGCGATTTTGAAATGATAGATGGAGAAGGAATACTAAGAATGAGGAATGAAATCCAAGCTAAGACAGGGAAAAATTAAAATTTGAGATTAAAAAAGGGCAGGAGGAAGGCAGAATAGAGTAGGAGAGGGGAACAGAAAACGTTGAGATTGAAATACTAAAATAGTGAATGTCTAGAGCTAAATTGAAGAAATGCAACAACAACCACCCTGTCCACAAACAATGAGCAAAAACTGATGAAGTTGGAGAGAGAACACAGGTATTTTAAGAGTGAGAAAAAGAATGTGAGTTTACCAGTGACAAGAAAAATGGTTTCGAGCAGCTGGAGGTGGG
>PVJI01020905.1:0-28075 GCA_004026765.1 Micronycteris hirsuta | reverse complement strand
ATGAGCAGTAATCAAAACTGGAAACAGTTTGAGAGGCTCTCCCGTGTTTGATAGATGAGAACAGAGCCCGGGGAAGCTGTGCTTAGTTATCCAGTGAAGTACATTCTTTCAAGGGAAGGGTGGCTGGGTGTGGGCGCTCGTGTGACGATCGCTCTTTAGCTGGTTGATGCTCTGTGTCTTAATTAATGAATGAACCATCAGACAGGTGAACGCAGACCCCTGAGGGGACTGTGGAGAAAGAGCGCGTGCGGGATCTCCCAAGGCCACTGCTAGGTGAGGAGCAGCCGTTCTCGCTCAGAGCCACTAACACTCCGCGTGGCCCCGTGGGCAGCTCCCGCTGCCTGACCCTGGACGTCTCTGTGAAGTCCTTCTAAGCACTACAGGCCACCCTGGCCAGCCCAAGGACAGAGGCCTTCATGCCTCGTTTCTCCATCCCCAAGCACCGGAAGCCCGCCAAAACTTCTTCCAGCCGAGAGGCGGGCAGAAAAACAAACGATTCGGAATCCAAAGCAGCTGCCACCAAATGTCACCGAAGCAACTGCCTCATATATCTTCAATACACGTCTGAGGGAATGAACGAAAGAATGAAGTGCACATACTCAAAACTGACACCGTGGTGGGGTTCAATTCACACCAGGGGGTACAATCATTTTCTTTGAACCAGAGGTCTCAAAACCTGCTGATGATATCTTTGTTCATACAAATGTTTACAAATTGTTTTTCCCAGTTTTCATGAATCACAAGCAGGTAGCGCTATGTGAATATATTCATTAAATTGCATACATGAACAAGAAATTTAAAAAATCATAAAAGGATTAGGTAAAGTAAATGTAACCAGAAGCTCTGATGTTTTCAGACTGTAACCCCATGGAGTGTCTGGGGTGCCCCACTCTGGAGACCTCTGACCCGGAAGCAGTCTGCCTTCTTCACACGTAGGACAACTCTGGCCAGGAATGATTTGGGTTTGACTGTGCTCATCTATTATTCATTAAAAATGCATACTTACCCACAGCAAACTAAAGGTAATTTGAAGGCGTGGTGGGACCAAATGAAATAAGTGTTTTCTTGTGTGAATCAGGAGAAGCACCAAGGTGGAGGTCCCGAGCCTAGAGCTTCTCAGAAATCCATGAAACAAATGGAGACCAGGGGTGTTGCAATAAGAAAATTGGGGTCTCGTGAACACCTGGAGGTCCCAAACATTCAGAGGTGAAAACGAGGGAACAGGGTCGGGAAACCAGGAGCGTGGGAGTGGTTGAGCATGACCTTGGGGGATGGAGGCATCGAAGGAGGAGGCTCTGCGGCCCACCTGTCCGCCCAGCTCCACGCCGCCCGACAGCACTAGGGTCCTGACCCCACACGGAACTTTAAATGGCCCATCAGCCACATTCACAAGGCGGGGGCAGGGGGAGGGAGCCAGATGAAACCGATTTTAATAAAATTTATACTTAGCTACATGTATCCAAAATATTATCACTTCTACATGTTATCAATATAAAAAGTAGTCATGAGACAGTTTCCAGTTTTTCTGGAATACGTCTTTGAAATGCAATGCGGATTCATACATCCGGCATGTACCGGTTCAGACTGGCCACCGTTCAGTAGGTGCCTGGGGGCCACCACACTGAACTGCCCAGCTGCAAGCTAGGGCACAGACAGGTTGGGGGACCCCAGGAGTCCACCGAGCGTTTGAGAAATGCCGCATCAACACACAAAGGGCTCCAGACGGCTCAGACCCATGCGGCCGAAAGCACCAGCCCCAGGGCGAGCTCACACGGGGGCGCGCCCACCGCAGAGCAGATCAGGCAAAAGCGAAGTCCTGGTCGCAATTACCCTTGACAGCCACATAAGACAAGACAATTGAGGCACTCTCCGTTTTTCCTCCTACCTTAGAACAGGTGCTGAGTCTTGTCTCAACAAAATAAAACCACAGTTGGAACATTCTAGCAGCACCCTCACCCTCCGAGACCATCCGTCTTGAGAAACACACTAGACCACCTGACACGGGGTTGTGGCGCAGGAGGTCCGACCCCAGACCCACCCTGCCCCATTCTCATTTGGAAGAAGGCCAGTGATGGTCAACCCGGATTTCTTAGCGACCCGGCTTCCACGTTGTGTCGGCTCCAGTCACGAGAAGAAGCCGGAGAGGGAAGGAGGGTGTGTGTGTGACCACAGAAAGGGTCAGGGGGCTGCGCAGAGGCTGCCTCGAGAAGACACGCACACTACGTCAGGGCGAGGGGCGGGGGCGGAGGCAGCAGACCGCGTCCCTGGAGACTTCAGGAAAGAGCAGCCAGCCGAGGGTCCAACTGGCCCTTGGACATTCTGCCTCCAAAGCAAGTGTGACTGCCTCTCACTGGCCACAAAAATAGAAAAAGTGTGGGTGTCCCAGAGCCCCCAGTGCAGGGCTCTCCCGACCTGCGCCCTTACCTTCCCCGCTGCCTCTCATGTCTCACTGAGGCTCCTGGGATGAGTGTCCCTGGAAGTCAGTGGTGGCCCTACTTAAATCTCACTTCTCCTCTTTCCAAAGGGACGCCATTAGCCCCTCAGCGTTTCCCTCAGCTTTGTGTCCTTGGAGAAACAAACAGGCCCTGCCTCCCTGTCCACATTCTTGGTAAGGGCTCCGCGAGCCACACGGAGACAGACCGATATTTCATGCCTCTGGCTCCTTCCCCTCCGTCCTGGCCTCCTGCCCCGGTCTGGCTGGGCCAAACCCAGCCCAGGCTGGATGAGACCGCAGGCTGTTTGGAGGAAGCTGCATCCAGTGTTAGAAGTCATGGTCCCTTACCCCGGACCGTGGGTCCCCAAGTTCTACCAAGGAGAGGAGCTGGAAGGGTGGCACTTGGCTCCTCTGGGTCACAAAGTGGAGCTTGGTCCAGTACTTGACCCTGGGCGGGCTTTCTGGACTAGTTCACAATGCCACAGCCCTGGTTGGACAGAGTTCTGCCAAGCTGCAGATCTGCCAAGCCGGGGCATCTGGAATGGAGTATCTGCTGGCCCAGGGCGGAGAGGGTGGGGGACAGAAGTGGAAAGGGGACAAAGAGCCCCCCGTGACAGGCATCTCCTGGGTACCTCACCAGTGCACGGGGGTGCCATGCAGTCCCAAAGAATGAGGTTTTCCCTGTCTTCAAGAAAATGTGAATTATCCAGGGCAAGACTTTAAAAGGCAACACTACCAAGTAGGAGAAATTAGTCTTCAGCGTCTTCCACGCTGCATCTGCCCCCAAATACAATGAAAACTAAATCGTCCATAGCTTCAGCGGCTTGTTGGATGACCTGACGGCTCACTGCATGGACATAGCGCTCCAAAACAGCACGTGCAAGAAGGAAAGTGTTTACAGAGCTGGAACGAGCTTTTCCTGTTTGCATTCCTGACAACCTCAGCTACCCAGAAGTGTTATAGGAAACGTGACAAAGAGAGCAAAGGAAACGTCCGCCCTCCGACACCCTGGGGTTGGCTGGGGGTGGAGGGTGCTGGCTCTACAGAAGTGCCCGTTGGCACCAGGCTGGTCCAGAACACAGAGGGCACGCTGGCAGGGAGGGGTGTGGTCAGGCTTCCCCCCACCCCCACCCCCACCCCACCCCAACCTGGCCCAGTGTGTGCTGGTGACAGCTTCCAAATCAACCGCCTGCACTGGAATCCTTCTCGGAAGGTCTGCTTCTGGGGCACGTCAACTTAAGACATGACCTTGCAGGGCGGTCAAGCAAATTAGATGAGGTAACTGTTGAATGCTCACAATTATTCCAGACGCACAGTGCATGAATGCATGAGCATCAGCCGGAAGGAGCGGCTGCAGCAGAGGAAGATCCTCCATGGGCTCATGTGATGGGCGGCTGGGGGAAGAGTCTGCAGTGACTGCCCTGGGTGAGAGCCCCGGGTGCATTTTTGGAAAAGGATGTGTTGTTTTGCTCCACTCTCTCCAGAGAACGGCAGCCTGCACACCAACCGAATGCCTGCCACTTGGGAGACAGAATAGTCAGTCAGGCCAAGAGGGAGCCCTTGCTGCAGCTCAGGGGGCAGAGGCCAGCAGCAGGGCCAACAGGACCTGCTGAGGGCCTGGCCACCTCAGACCCGGAGACTGGACCCCAGACTCCTTCGCCAATCCCCAGAAACAACCACACACTAAACTACCTTCTTGTGACTCTGCCTGTCACCCAAGGTGTGGGTCACAGAGGGTGGAGAGGGGGCAGGAAGAAGAACTTCTGCACCCCGTGCATCGAGCAAGGAGCCCTGGCTCGTGGAGCGGCCCATCCCGGGTCCCCGGCCCCACCACTGAGGGAGCAGCGCTCCAGCCCACATCCAACCCCAGCTCTGACTCACCGCGCAGCACTCAGAGGGAGTGAGGAATGTGCGCTTCTGCGCAAGGTCCCTGGCACAGCCAGCTGCCCAGTCTCCGTTCCAGGGACAGAGTAACCTACGTGTCATCAGAAAGACAGAGAGCCTCTTGGGGTTCGTGCACATTCTCCAGGGAGGCCACAAGTCCTCAGGTTCAGTGGGAATGGCCCACGGCCCACAGGCATCAGCTCAGCAAGGGACGGAGCACCCACATCGAAACAGTCCTGGAGGGCCCCACGGGGTCCCCAACTGAAAGATGAGCTCCCAGGAGAAATCTGCTCCCTGTGACCTTTCTCCAGCCCCCAAGCTGGTTGCCAAGTTTCATTCTGGGGCCCAGAGGAGGCGGCAGCTCACCAGGCTTCCCTACCATCCCCAGCCCATTAAGCTGAGCTCAGAGCCAGGCTGTCTGGATGTTGATTTCAGCTCCACGGTGTCCTTGCTGGGTGGCCCTGGGCCTCAGTTTCCTCATCTGTACAATGGTGATAAGACTAATACCTCCCTCTAAGGAGGGCCCGCTCATTAGTTCATCAGGCAGGTATTCCTGAGCCAGCACCACTCCTGACGGAAGACATGCGTCAAGCACCAAAGGGACAAATGCCACTTCCCTGAAGAAGGTGACATTCTGGTGGGAAAAGAATGTGACTTGTCACTCATGAAGATGAAATCACTCCACTAAACACCGTGAGAGCTTTATGAGCCATTGCAGGCACAGCAGTCAAAACAGAGCCCGGCCCAGAGTCGGTTCCATCGGTGTCACTGTTGTCACCATGGTGACAGCTTTCTGACCTTGCCCTCGGGGTTAGCTCCGTGGTGGGCGCTCCTGGGCCGCGGGGAGAACGCAAGCCCTACAGGTGGGCTGTGGCCCTCTTCTCCCAGACAAGAGGGAGTTAACTGTCCTGTCTTTTGTCTCTCCCTCCGTTTACTGGCCGTTGGCTCTGGTCTCTGCGTTGATTATACGCTGCTTATACGCTGCGGCAACCCTGCCGGCCGCAAGGGCCCCGTCCCCGCCCCATACTGAATTACCGTTTTGTTCCAGCTCACAGGAGCACCCGTGTGGGGACCCCGCAGAGAGACGGAATTTCGGAGCCCCCGTCATTGGTTGGAAATTTTCTCCTTTCGCCTTTGGACGAACAGCCATACATTTGCTCTTGAGCTGGGGTGGGGAGGGAGTGGGGACTCTGAACAGAACTAAGCGCTTTCGTCCAGGACAGAGACGTGCTGACATCTAGTAACAAATGCACTTGTGAAGTAGTGAGGAGCGAAGATGACAGTTCAAAGTATCTGCTTCCACGCACATGACAGAGAACACCTGTTTCCTCTTGGTGACGGTCACAGGACCTGCGGACCCTCCCATGGCTGGCGCCTACGTGCATTGTTGAGGATATGCTGCATTTCGGCCAGAGACCGGTGCACACAAAGACGGGACTTTTCTTCAACAAAATTTAGGGCTCCTCCGAATCCTACGGTCAAAAAACCCTAACTAGCCTTCCTGGGGACGGCCTCGTGAGGCGCGTGAATGTCTTGTCACTATGCTGGACACCTGAAGCTACAATCACACTGCATGTCACCTGTAACTGGAAAATAAATTAATTTTTGTAAAAAAGGAACTTTGAACGAGGCCTGCTTTTACGTCCACCATTTGATTGCATCTTTCTCTAAGTCACCGTCACAGGACTGAGCGAAAGGCGGCCCGTTCGCAGCACACATCCCCCAGTCCAGAACCCCTTCTCATGGGAGCTGGGGTCCGAGGCCGCCCCCCAACTCGTGCTGCCCCTGCAGCTCCCTGCAGGGTCCCACTAACTGGCCTGGACGCCCAGGCCTTGCTGTGCCTCCAGCCCCATCTGTTGCCAGGGGACAAGGTCAGCACAGCCGGGATTACTTGAGCACGTCACTGTGCCGGTGGCCACTGGACTAAGTGCGTTACGCTCATCACAGCATCGAACACACCAGCCCCCAAGGGGGCAGTGCTGTCTTCATGGGGAAACTGAGGCTGAGTGGTAAAAATTCGCGGACTCGGCCAAGATGCTGAGTAGAGTTCGCATTCAGTTCTGACTGCCCCTTGCAGTCTGAACTCATTCTGTGAAGCTGCAGCAGAGTACAGAGCTGTGGCAGTTACGATTTAAGCCCAGCCACGCCGGGCCCCTGCCATGGAGATGAGTGTGAACGAGGCACCAGCAGCCCTTCCTGACAACCATCCGCACCCCCACCCCAAAGGGATTTTAACTAGAGTTGCAGGAGAAAAGGTTTGCAAAGAAGGAGATACAATATCACCTTTGTGTTCGTGGCGGGCTTTCTAGGGCTCTGGGAGAGGTGGGGGCAGTCGAGGGTGGCTGGGGGCAGAGAGCACTGGGCCAGCCGACTCAGACCAGGATCTGCAGACCTTGGCGGGGGCGTGGGCGACCAGCAGGGAAGGCCCGTGCTGTCTAGGAGGCCACCCACTGCCGACGGTCAGGTCCCGAGCCAGGGTCCAGGTCCCCCCGGAGGTGCACACTGAGCTTCTGTGTGGACAGACAACAGAGCCACTCAGTCCTGGAGAAAGAGGCCTGTGTGTCCTGCCCAGCCGCCCCCCAGCACGGGGACGGACGCCCACACTGCCCGTTCACTGGCCATCCCGTCCTCCAGGCCTCCAACGGGTGGCCACAGCCTCCGCCCCCACTGGGCCCAGGCGTCCCGGATAGTGCAACCCCAAGCCCCCATCCAGGCTGGGAACAGCGGGAGTCTGGCTCTGGGCCTCCCCACAGCAAACACTCCTGCTGCAGACCAGGGTGCTGTGGCCCACCCTCTGCGGCTGCTCCGGGGGGGCCATCGGTTGTCCCTGAGGCTGGACTTCATCCACCTCCTTTGGGAAAAAGGATGGAGGACGTTGTGGATCCTGCATTTCTTGAAATTGCGACCCTTTGCTGTTACAGGTTTGACTGTATTTGGGTCTTCCCCTCCCACTGAAACACGTCCCCAAGCATTTAGAAGAACTAAAGCCACTTTTTAAGTCCTTGGCAGAATATCTTGAGAATTCCCTGGTGCCGGGTGCACTGGAAGCCACCTCAATGCGCTGGTGCAAAACCAGTCTGGACAGAGGCGAGGCCGGCCTCTGGACAAGCTGCGTTTGTCCCTGCTCACAGCGCTGCCCCCCTCCCCCGCAGGAGCACAGGGCTGACCTGGGCAGGGGGAAGTGCCCACAGGTGGTGGCAGTCAGTTCTCGCCAGCCAGGCCACCGGAAAACGTCCCTGCTCTGCTGCAGGGTGGCGCCCTGCTGAGAGCCCACTGGGAACCCCAGCCCAGTGCAGCCGGGCCCCAGGGGCAGGCTCTCACGCTCCAGTCCGCATCAGCCTGGGTGCCCCCGGGCGGGAGGACCTCCACACCGGTCCTTTCTGTCCCAGCCTCAGTCCCCTCATCTCCCATCCACACAGCTCTGGCTCTGAGTGGTCGCTTTGTTCCCTGCCTTCCTCTCCCCCAGCCCTATCCTCTCCGCTGTCTGTGACCAGCTTTTTGGCTGATGGTGTAACTGGAAAAATCCCTACCCGACTTGGCTCCTAAACATGGAACCACGGACCTGCTGCCCAAGCCAAGACAGAAGGATTTGAATTCTCCAGATGGTTCTGAAGAGGTTGTTGGCTCATTGCAAGCAAACACCCTCGAAAGCCAAACAAAAACTGCCCACAAGTAAACAGCATGTGACACAGCCCCTTCCCACTGCCACTTAGCAGAAACCCAAGCCCACAGCAGTTAGGGAAGCTGGGCCAGGTGAGATGGAGCGGCCGCAGCCCTGTCCACCCTCCAGCAGGCGCTAGGTCAGCTAGGCCTGCGGCCAGGGGGACGGGACCCGGTGTGGCTGCACTGGCAGGCAGAGGGCACAGAGGACGGAAGGCAAGGTGGCGAAGTGGCATAAGGATTGTCGTCATTTAGCACTGCAACCCCACCTGTCCCATCTTTACAATTATCCAGGCCAAACCAGCTCAGAGGATTAAGGAGGAAACATCAAAACTTCAGCATTGCTCTTAAGAATATAACATAATTATCTGTTTGATAGAATTAAAATGACTGATATCATTTTTAAATGAGTTACTTCTATGTCATGATTACTTCTAAGCATGGCTGGCTGAAGGACGCATGAGATCAACAGAAGTGCAGACAAGGAGGAGGGAGACAGGTGTGCAAGGAGAGGCCTGCACACCCAGACGCCTGAACGAGAACTTGAGTCACTCTTGACCCGTCCTCCGGCTCCCCACCTGAGGTTGCCAAGGGCTGGAAGTTCTCCCGGCCACCTCTCCCTCCCCACTGCTCCCTCTGCCAGCAGAGGGCCCGCTCCTCCCTCCTGTCCGCCAGGATCAAGATCACCCCCCACACACCCCCCCTCCCCTCGCTGCTCCCTAAACTGCTGCTCCCTAAACATCACCCCACCCCTAAACTGCTTTCCAAAATGCAAACACAACCCCACCTCTCCACATTCAAAAGCCCTTCCCTTGCCCACTCTGTCTCTGGTAATCACACGAATTCCTGGCCAGGTGTGGGGAACACTCACGCCCCAGAACCAGGCTCTGCCTCCAGCCCCATTTCTAGGAGGTTCCCCCAAACTCTCTCTCCCAGCAGACTTGGACAGCTCACTTTTGTCCCCAGGGCTTTGCACATTCTGTTCCTTCTGCTAGGCTGCCTTTCCCTCCTTCTCTTGTTATATGATTTTTTAAAAATTTACATACAATAGAAGTAAAAATGTTAATGTACAGTTCTAGGAGGTGTTTAAGACATGTATAGATTCATGTGACCACTGCCACAATCAGCACATAACAGTTCCGTCACCCCAGAAAGCTCCCTTGTACAGCCCCCTGGGGGGGTCACAGCCTCTCCATCAGGCGTTGCCCTGGCAACGATCGCCTGTTCTTCATACAGCTTTACCTCTCGAGAATGTCATACAAACGGAGTCCCATGGTACAGAACCCTCAAGACTGAGATCTTCCCCTCGGCCTCATGCCTTTGGGACTCCACCATGCTGCCACGCGCATCAGCGCCTTCTCTTCATGGTCGAGCCCGTGGCAGACATGGCTTGCCCAGCCTACAGCTGAGGAGCTTCTGGGGTGCTGACAGTTCGGGGAGATCATACATAAAGCTACAATAAGCAGCTGCATCCAGGTCCTTGTGCAGACATAAGTTGTCATTCTTCTTGCAGGAACACGTAGAATTTCTGGGTACATGGTAAGCGCGTGTTTAACTTCAGGAGAAACTGACGCACTGCTTTCCGGTGTGGCTGCGTGGCTGTGTGGCTGTGCATTCCCACGGAGCTTCCGGTTGCTCTGTGTCCTGGGCAGCACTTGCCATTGTCAGGGTGTTTTGGTTTTTAGTTTTTCTGGTAGATATGTCGTGGCTTCTCTTCTCTTCACTCGACAGAATCCAGGCTGTCCTTCGACGCTCCCTGTCCCCGTCCTGGAGCCTCCCGTGCCCCTCACTGCTCAGGCTGGGGGCACCCAGCAGGAGGATCCCGCCACTCTGCATCCTCATCAGAGCATTGGGCTCATAAGAAAGAGAAGTTTCTCTGTGCTTCCCTCTCTCCGGACCCTACTACCTGCTCCGCCCCACATGCACACCCACACAGGTGCACATCCACGGTGCACACGCAGGCACACACAAGCAGCATCACTAGACCGCATATGCCCCAGGAGCAGCGTCTGTGTTATTTGCTGGTGTACCTTCTGCCCTGGCACAATGCAGCCTTAGAGCAGGCATTTTCTGAATGAATGAATGAATGAATGAATGAATGAATGAATGAATAAATGAATGAATGCCAAGGCAGCAGGAAGAGAGAAGGAGCACGGACACACACTCATGCACAGACTGTGAATTCCCTTTTTGTGACCTTCTAGATGTGCCACTCAGGAATTCCAAAGCCACTGACCCAGGCCCTGCCCAAGGGAGACACATGTCCGTTGGCACCAGAGGAGGCCTGGAGGCCAGCACGGGGCCCCACCGGTTCCTCAGCCTCCGCCCCTCCCCCTCCCTTCACTCTCACCGCCTTCACCCCCAAACTCACCAGCCACTACCTCAAAGCACCTCCCACTCTGGAGCCACCAGGCCAGGCCCTTGGGAATATGGCCAGACCCTGGCCACTTCCAGGGATATGAGTCTGTGTTTTGGGGGGGACACAGGGGTCCACACAGAGAAGGGCAGCCCGGGGTCACCCACAAACCACTGCTGTGTCCTCCCGGTCAGGCCGTTAGACACAGGCTGGTGTGGACATATCTGGACAACACAGGGATTGCACCCCAGACACCCCAGACGGAAGTACCTCAGCAATCACATCCAAAACCATCCAAGCAAAGGCAGCCCAGGTGGCTCATGGCCCCGGGGCCTTGAGGAAGCCTGGTGCAGTCTGTTTCCATGTTGGTACCTTGGATGCAGAGAAAGGGCTAGACCCCCACTCCCACCCCAGCCTCTTGTAGGAGGGTTGTCAGCATCTTTGAGGCCCATCTGAAGCCCATTTCTCCCGCTGCCCCCCTGAAACAGCTAAGGAACTCGTTTCTTTGTGAGGCCAACCCACCCTCCACCCCCACTTCCAACCTACCATTTCTGGACCAACTCCTGCTTGGTGTGGTTGGGGACAGTGGCTTGTTTAAAAACCTGTGCTCACAGCCAGCCCTGTGCTCACCTGGCTCAGGTATGCAGCAGGAGCTGCAGGTGAGGGGCGTGACCACAACACAGAGGGTGTCAGATTCCAACAGGCTGGGCCGGGGGAGGCCTGGATTCCCGGTTCCGATTCCAAAACCGGTTTGGCTTCCTGAGGGACCCAGCCAGCCCAGCTGCAGGCTGGCTTCCCACCCAGCAAGGAGGCCCGGGAACAAAGACGGGGCAGCTCTCTCCCACAGACTGGGCATCTCCTGCTGCTGAAGAGAGAGACTTAAAGGAAACTGCCTGCGTGGGTCCCTACTTAGAGAAGAGTCCCAGAGGCACTCCCTGGGCCGGTCCTGGAGGAGATGCATGGTGTCTTCCTTCCAGTTGGCTTCAGGTCCTGGCAAAAAGAAACCCTGTTTTGGTGGCACCTCTGGAAAACCCTCACTGTTATAGCACCTCCGAGGCTCTGAGTGTTTTCATCTCTGATTCCATTTGCTCCTTGTAACAGCCCATTCTTAACACCCTGGTTTACAGAGAAGGAGCCTGAGGTTCAGAGCACTCGAGTGCTCACTCACAGCCACAGGGCGGCCCCATCTGGCGCACGCCCCATTCTGATTTCAGACCCCGCGCGCCTTTCCTCCACCGCTCCAAGCTGCCACAGATGTCTCCAGTCTGTAAAGAGGCCCCTGTGTCTGTGAGCGGACCCGTCTGCTAGTGTGGGAGGAGCAGAAAAACTAGGAGACCAAGGCCCTGGGCTGGCTCCTAGGGTGGACTAGGCTCCTTCACCTGGAGACTCCCCTCTGAGCTCACCTCCAGGGGGTTCAGCTCTTGGTTCTGTCGAGGAGAGCTGACCCCTGCGTGGTCTCTCCTGGGACCTCCCCTTTCCCCTCTGCACAGAGTGAAGATAGAAGCCTCCTGTGCTCTGGGCCCCTGAAGGTGCCTGGTTGCAGCAACATCTGAGATTCAGAGGCTGAAGAAGCAATTTGCCCCAGGAGCTCGCCTGATTCCCACTTAGCCGGGCTCTCAGACCGCCCCCCCTCCGCCCCGTGTCCAGGGACCATCAGAGGCTGGCCGTGCACCACCGAAAACAGCCCCAGAGTGGAGGGTCCACAGGCAGGGAGATGGCTATCAAAATCCCGCAACGGAGCGTTAAAAATATGGTCACGTGGATTCTTTGTGGAGAGGTAGCCATGGAAACATGCTTTGATAAAAAGGCGAATAAAACAAATCAGGCTGGAAATCTGCACGTTCGGTATGATTTCAACTCTTTTAAATACTCCTCACAGAGTAGGAGCTACAGCACAATGGTAACCATGGTTACCTGACGACAGAAGTTGGCTGGATGGCTGTCAATTATTTATCCCCCCAGAATCAGAAAGAAAACTTTTTTTTTTCAATTTGGCAGTAATAGTCTTAACTTCATTCAATATCTTTCATCCAAGCTCAGAGATTTAGCACACATCAAGTGTCCCACCGTTACCGTAATGAAGAGCAGGGAGCAGGGAGGGTTCCGTCTTAGCTCTACAAACCTACTCCCAAGTCTGGCAGAGGCAGACACCCCGTCAGGAAGATCAGAGACGCCCTCAGGTCCTGCAGCGCTGGGTTTACTTTTGCCAAAAGACATTTAAGGATTCCAGACTTTTAGCTTTATATTTCTAACTCAGGCTTTCCCTTCTTCTGCACCTTGACTCCTCAATACGGCAGTGGTAAGGAATTGCTGGATAAAGGCTTCCATCTTCAAACAAGTTGGCCCAGTTCACATCTCAGTTTTGATGAGTTTAAAGGGGTTTCTCTACGGAAGGATTCCCCAAGAGGCACGTGCAGCCTGTATCCTTTCCCTGGCGAATTTCAGCAAAACCTTCCACCTGAGGACCTGAGACCGAGGACCTGAGACCAAGGCGTGGCCATTCTGTGGAGGCAGGGACCCCTGGGGAAAGGCAGATTTGAGCCCCTCCCTTCCCTGGTCCCTCAGCCTTCGAGGCCCACAGTTCTCAGTCCTGGCTGCATGCTCCAATAACCTGGAGAGCCTTAAAAATGTCCCCTGCCCCAGATTTGGTCTGAGGAGCCGTCAGAACCAGAGCTGAGAACGCCTTCTTCCTCACACCCTCCAAGTTGTCCATGCTAAGAAGTCACCACCAGGGCTGGGGTGCATCATTCACGCATCATCTACTTTTGGAGCTAAATGGAGCCTCTGTGGACATCTGGTCCAGTCTCTCGTTTTACAGAGAAGCAAACTGAAGTTCCTCCTGAGGATTCCTGGCCCCCTGCCTCGTCCTTTGCTGGTTCCAGCCAGTGCCTGCCTGTCTGGGTCTCTTTCTCAAAGTGTCTATCTTTCCTGCTTGTTGGTGTCTGAGAGCTTGGTCGGTGGAAGAGCTACTTTCACGAGGTCCCCAGCTTCGTGAACGACATCCCGGACTGACCAGTGCTCCCACACCTGCCCTGTGGTCCTGGGAGGTGGAGGGGGTGGGGCACGGGGCCAGGCATTGGGACCTTACCAGGGCCCATGAGATTCTATGGCAATAAATGTCGGGCATTACTTTTTAATATTCAAACATGGCTCAGTTATAGGAGATAATATAAAGTTCACATGCATTTTCCAGTAAATAAAGTGACTTCCAGATGCCTCATCCATCAGAGGCAGCCCCGAGCGCCCCCCAGAATCCTCTCCTCCCCTGCGCTGTGGACTGGATGACGTTTGTGCAGAGCCAAGAGGGGGTCACAGTGCAGCCAGGGTGTGCGGGTCCATAATGAAAGCCCCGAATCACGATCCTCCCCGCCAGGGGAAGCAGCATAGCTGACCACCCCTAACCCTGTCCTGGATGCAGAAATGAAAGCCGCCACTGCTCCCATGGAAACCTCGGGAACAACTCTGGCCCCAGACGCCTCGAAGGCTCTGCACGCCCATAGTGTGAGCACGCTGCCCGTGGCCACCTGTCTGGGTGCCCACCCCACCCTTCCGCAGCGCCTCCCCTCCGGCAGTTCCTACCATGTCCCCCGCGGTGCAGCTGGACCCGCTCCTTGGTGCTCAGTTGGCTCACCAGCTCATCCTGCTGCACCCAGGCCGCCCGGCGCAGTGGTTCACCGGTGGGTTTCTCGAATCAAAGTCCACAGCTTCCCAGCAGCCAAGTGGCCCCAGGACAACTCCTGGACCAGTGATGCGCGCGCATGGGATGTTCCCTGGGTGGAGTTACTAGAGGAGGTCTGGGGGAATGCGCACCGGATCTGTGGGTCTGCGGGAGCCTTCCCGCAGCCTGGAGCCACCGGGATCGCTAGGGACATTTGCAGAGTTTGCAAAGTCCCTGCTGCTCCTCCGGCCCAGCCTCCCACTTCCCCGAAAGCACGGAAGGGGGGAGCTCCTTTCACAATAAAAGCCCTGCCCCGGGCTCAGGCAGCCGCAGCCGCCTGAAGCAGGGTCCCAGGTGCTGGGAAGGAACCGCCCTGCCCCCTGCACGCTGACCAGCGGAGCCTAGAGGCCAGGGGCACCTGGGCGCAAGGCCCAGATCCTGCCTCCAAGGTATGTGAGTGCTCCCTGAGTCCGCAATTCGCTGAGAGTCCCCAAAACCATCGCTCTCCCCTGCAAAGCCTCAGAAAGACAAGCCCTTTTTTTCTGGCACCCCACAGCCCTTTTGGGGAGCTGGAGTACATGACTGACAACAACCCCTCCGTTATCCAAAGCACAGACAGTGCCTGTGTCCCCTGAATCGCCTCAGGGTGGGCTGTGCACAGTCCCCCAGGACAGAAGAGTCTGCATGCTCCCCGTTGGAGAGAGGACAGGGCGTGGAGTCCACAGCCTCGGAGTTAGTTGGGGGCTGGCACCTAGGTTAACAGCTTAGTGACGTCCACCCAGTGCCTGGACCTTTCAGAGACTGGGAGTAACCCAACGGTCCACAGGCGGGCTCCCCGTGGGCGCCTGGGGGCAGGCTGAAGCATTACCCTCCACGATGAAAGCCAACTAACGAGATCAGTGTCAGATGTGCCCGTGACCCTGTGACAAAGCATGTCTGCCATGCTGACAACCTCTGTCACAACCTCTCCCACTCCCCGTCCCCCCGCTCCCTCCCTCTCTGTGTGCTCACCCAGGGGACATGGCCACGCACCCTGTGTCAGGTGCCAAATGTCCATAACAAGCCACACATGCCGCCATGTTGGAAACCTCTCTGGCTACCTACTAAAACGGAACAGCCACCTGCTCTGTGCCCCAGCCCGCCCGCTCCCAGACCTGCGCCCCACAGACGGGCCCCGAAAGCCAGGCACGAGAACACTCATTGCGGCATCACGCGTGTGGCCTCAGACCGGAAACCACCCAAGTGTGCAGGAGATGAGCGACCACGTCAGCCAAAAGACATGTCAAAGGAGGCTCATGGTGACTTCATCCACACCCAGATGTCCATCAACCAGCAGCATATTCAGCCAGCGGGATGGCGCACGGCGATTTTAAAATCTGCTACATGCAGCAGCATGGGCGCATCTCGCAGACTAAATGCGGTGAAAGCATCTGAACCTACAAGGATACACAGTCAGTATCTCCTCTGTGTGCAGAGCAGAGGGTACTCCCCGGCACTGCATAATAGACGTGGCTCGCCCTTGGGAGGGGTGACTGGAGGGGAACTGGGGAAGCCTCCCCGATCTGGGCAGTGGGCACGATCCTCTCACCGTCCGCCTCCCCTGAGGACTAAGTCGCTATCCTCAAGCTTGCTTCTCCTCCCTTGGCAACATGTTGTGACTATTTCCTGTCAATAAAAGGAGCTCTCTTTCATCAATTTTAAGTTGCTGTCACCTTTTTTTAATTAAACGTACTTTTAGGAGTCGTCTCCCTAAGTTAGTTGTAAATGCTATGGGGCAGGGCACCATCTCACAAATCACATGGAGGAAGAGAACTTGGGAGCTGTGGAGAGTCACCCCCCGCTGTGCAGCCTTGGACAGATCACGCACCCACCCAGCCTCAGTTTCCTCATCTATGAAATGGGAGTAATGCCTACCTCGTGACATGTGCTGCAAAGTTTTCAACAGACAGTGAATGTAAGGAGCTTAACGCCTTATGGGGGCTCATCAAAGGACAGGTCTTCTCTGCTACCCTGACCACAGCCGTGCTCACAGAGCCCTCGATGAAGCTGTGACAGCCCCTACCCTGTTCCCATACTCAAGCAGCGCCCTAGAACAGCAGGCCCCAGCCTTTCTGGCACCAGGGACTGGTTTTGTGGAAGACAGTTTTTTCACGGACCTGATGAAGAAGGGTATGTTTTGGGGATGATTCAAGCACCCTACATTCAAGCTCACCTCCTGCTGTGTGACCTGGTTCCTAACAAGCCGGGACCCGTACCAGTCCATGGCCTGGAGGTGGGGGACCCTTGGTCTAGAGGGTGAAGGAGGGGCAGCACCAGCTCCAAGTGTTTCCCAAAGCCAGTCCCTGCTTCTCAAGGTCGGCAGTCACTGGTTAGCATCTGAGGACAAATCCTGGGATCTCGGGTAATGGGGATCCTGAACGGCTTTCACCGTGGCAGACAGTAATCCCTCAGAAGGCATGCCAAGGAGGAAAGGCACTGAGCTGCAGGGCTGTCTGGCAGGACTGGACGCAGCCAGGCGGGGCCCAGAATCCGGGATGCCAGACGGAAACGAGGTCTTGAAGAGGTAAACAGCGCCACCGTGTGGCCATGATTTGCAATGGTCACAAGCGAAGCTGTTCTACGCTTAATTCAGCCTTGGGTTGAAGTCACCAAGTGGCATTAATGTATATATCCATTTCTCTCCCAGTGCCACCCCGGTGGCTCAGAGGCCCTGATCTAGCCGAAATGGAAAAACAGAGCTAACACACAACAAGCCACCAAAAGCAAAAGGCATCTACTAGACATAGAGTCCCCGAGGGCTAAGAATCCCAGCACCAAGCATGGAGGGAGGCATGAGCTCAGGAAATAATTCAACCGAATCTAAAGAGGACAAGTCAGAATTCCTTCCACGGGGTCCAGCTGATAGCACGAGAAGAACAAGCCAGGATTCAGGGCAGCAGACCTGGTCAGAAGTCCAGGATCCTCTGTGGTCCAGCTGCAGAACCCGAGCTCGTCTGGCGCCGAGGGCGGCAGCAGCAAGACCTCCCTCATACATCCCACAGTGCACGGAGGCGCAGTCTTCTCATGCGAGCCAGCCCCGGCTGCACAGAAAAGGGCTCCCCCACCTTCCTCAGGCAGAGCCGGGCAGGCTGCCTCTTCCTCGCCCTTTGTTCTCGCAGTCTTATTCACACTTCTTTTATAGCATCACATTTTGCTGTGATTAGACATTTCCATACAATGTCCTATTAGTAGATTGTGAGCTCTCCACATATCACTTTTTTTGATCCCTGGCAACGAACACAACGAGGAAAATACACGTGTTTACTTTAAAAATACTGGTGGACTGTAGCCCATCTGTCCAGTTTGAGTCTAAGACCCCAAACCTACCAAATTAAGTGAACTGTGCCAATTCCAATCGAAGCTGGAAGCTTGGGGGTTATGGGCGTCCTTGATTGAGAAAGTAGGGGTGCACCATGCGTGGTGTGAGCTCCGCGACTCTGTGCCAGGCCCTGCTGCACCGGGGCAGCCCTGTGTCCGGGCCGAGCCTGCGGAAGCAGGGCGGGGTGGTACAACAGCAACGTGGGCAGCCTGCCAAGATGCATACACACAAGGCTGGCTCAGTGGCGGGAGCGCGGCCATGAGGAAAGGGGCAGAGGCGGAAGGTGTAAAAGGGAACGCAGGTGGGTGGAAAGACTGGAAACAGACGACCTGAAACTTGAGAGGCAGAGGAATATAAAGGACAAGAAATAAAGGAACAGGGAAGTCGTTATTCCATCAGTTTCCCCAAATGTCAAAACGGATCACTCACTTTAGGATGTCGAGAAGAAACAGGAAAGACTAAAGAGTGCTCTGCAGGCGACGGTCTCTTAAGTCCGGCACCCGAGAAAGAAACAGGGAAGGATGGACCTGCAAAGAGCTGCTCCGGAGGCCGTGTCAGGAAATAGCGGCCTCAGTTTCCCTCCTTCCTATCCGTCCGTCCGTGCCGTCTCTTTCTCCAGAGGGTCGATGATGAGTCCATCTGTAGCATCCATAAGAAATGGCTGCACACCCTCACCCAGCCATTTCCAGAAGCCCCTTCTTACTCTAAGGGCAGACGCCTCTGAGCACCAAGGTCCTCTCTAACAAACTGTTCTTTGGGCTTGGCTCACATTCGTCTCTTTGTAACTCCCATCTGAAGCCTCCTAGGAAACAAACCACTCTGCCCCTTCCAAATGACCACCTTTTGATGCTGCTGCAGCCAAGAACTCTGTGTCCCCAAGTATTCGCTTCTCTGAGACAACAGTGAGCTCGGGGTGTGACCTGTGCTCCAGGGTCTGCCGCAGGCCAGGGAGTTAGGGTTTGACCTGAGGAATAACTTAGCTGTTGGCTTTTTCTGCCTCAAGCACAGATGGGACATTCCCTTGGGTGGCAGGGAGGGGAAGCACCGAGGCCCTGAGAATGCAGAGTACACGCAGTGATCTCTCTCTATCCATCCCGTTTCTCCCCCATCAGGGAGTAGCCATGCCCTTTGGGTGGGAATGATCCCAGCCCCAGCCCCAGCTCCCAGTGTGGCCCCTCACTGGTCTAAGCTCAGCAGGTTGTCCCACCCCACTCACTGCCCGAGAGATCAATTCAGGGACCGGCAGCCCAGGCCTTATCAGTCGGCACACAGCATTTCCCTGGCCACAACGATTGATTTAGAGCTGGCATGAGGCTTGAGGTGGTTCACGGGAGCAACACTCGGGACTCTGGTCAGCGACAGCTAGAGTCTGAAGACCTGCTGCCCCCCTGGGTACGGTGCACAACTACCAATCACCTCACAACCGCGAGAGGAGCCAGACTGCAGGCAAAGCCAACACACAGGGAGACGGAGAAGAGTGGAGATTGAGGTTCTGATGAAACTATCTGCAGCCCCCTCTACCCATGGGCTTCCCAGTTACGGGAAGCAATAAATTCCTCTTTATTGTGTAAGCCAGTTTGAACTGGGAGTTTCTTAACATGGAAAGACTGACAGACACAGCAAGGAACTGTGAGAATGGAGAAGCTGAGGGAAGAGTTCGAGTCTCACTGTGACCACAAAAATGTCCCTGTGGGAAGAAGACGGAATGGGCCCAGTGAGGCGATAAGAGTTCTTGCTGAGAAATTAGGAGCAGCAAAGCCCCATGTGGGCCCTAAAGGAATGCCAGGGCTTTCCCCAGCGGAAATCCCTGAGGAATAGGAACCATTTGGTTCAGGGTTATTGAAACTTCTTCCTTTTTTTAATCCTCACCAGAGGTCATTTTTTTTTTCATTGCTTTTGGAGAGAGAGGGAGAGAGAGAAACATCTGTGTGACAGAGAAGCGTTGACTGGTTGCCTGCCATACCCTCCTGGACCAGGGATCCATGCGTGTGGTCCACGCTGACCAGGGATCGAACCAGCAACCTGGGCATGTGCTCTGACCGAGAATCGAACCCGCAACCTTTCAGTTATGGGAAAACACTCCAATCAACTGAGCCATACTGACCAGGGCTATTAAAACGTCTTGATTTCTAATGATAAAGATGGCCAAGATACCCCAAAGGGTGGTCAGAATCTTCTGTTGGACATTCTAAGCCGGCCAGGAAAGCAGAAAGGCCACCTCAGAGCAGAGTGAACAGAAAATTCAGGGGGTAAAGGTGCACGGCAGCCGCGATAAGAACTTGGAGAGGAAGAGAAAAGGCAGGTGAATGAAGACAGCCCCCGGAGGAGTCAAGATGAATGAAACAAGAAGACGGGAAACCACGGGAACAGAGGACAAAAAGCAACCCACGCGTGTCTGACAGCGCTAGGTGGAAAGAACACACACCCATGAGAATGCAAAGGTCGAGACAAGGGAACTGGTCGGATGACTGACACACCTGTCCTCACTCACCTGAGGACAGGCCCCTCGAGGCCTCTCCATCCAGAGCTCCCCGAGGAGCCGAGTGCCAGGGTGCTTCCCCTCCCTCCAGCTGGGAGACCAGAGCCGGTTGGGAAATGGAAATGCTGCTTGAGGGGAAGGAAATGGGACAGGCAGGTGAGTGGGGGGACACAGAGTAATCCCAGGCCTCTGCCCAGGCCAGTGTGTCCAGGGACAGGAGGGGAAAGACGGGGCATTACTAGGGAGAACAAGGAAAGGACACCCAGGCAAAGGGGCAGGAGGCCCAGGGCAGAGGGGGCAGAGGCTTCCGAAGGGCAGGGAGTAGACAGAGTAGCCGATGCTCAGTGAGTGTGAGTGAGCAAATGGGCACTTGCACTCATGGAAGAGCGGAGCTTTCTGGTTCTCGCCCTCACTTAGAGCGCTCAAGTTCAGACTCCACAAGACCAGGTTGGTTTGGGGCCACGTCTCCCAAACTGAGGGGATGGGCAACTGAGGCTTTGGTGGGGCACCAGGAATCTAGTCTCTTCCCATTGTACCCACAGCACAGGGGTTAGGGGATGGGCAGCTCTCACCCCGGGGCAAGGAGGTCCTATGTGAGGCCCGGATCGATACCAGGACTTCCTACTTCCCAGGAACCACTGAGGTGAAGCCATTAAGAATCCAAGAGCCTGAAGTCGCTGCTCAGCTGAGGGCTCTCGAAGATGCCTGAGCCTCTGAGGAAGAAGGAACCAGGAAACTCTGTAGGGCTGAGGCACAGTCCAAGGGAAAGGGCCTTACCCACGACGGCCACAGCCCCATGATTCTCCAGCATCACGTCCCTGTACAGGGTCCTCTGAGTGGGGGCCAGGCAGGTCCATTCGTCCTCAGAGAAGTAGACGGCCATGTCTTCGAAGGTCACAGAGTCCTGAAATGACTTGTGTTTAAATGCTCTGGACGAGCCCAGGTCCCAGGCCTGGAGTAAGGGGTGGACCCGGCAGGAAGAGGCCCTGCAGGGGGTGCTGGGTGAGCTTGCGGTTCTGAACGTCTGAAGGAGTGGTCTGCAGGTTCCACCCCCACTTACAAAGATGAAAGCCATCAGCCATCCATGTTCTCAGGTCTCTTCACCTTTACTTCAGCAAGCCTCCTCCCAGCTTTTCCATGCGTCTGTGCAGGCTTCCCCTCCTCACCTCCTTGCCAGAAACAACGGTCTGTGCTATGGGGGCCATCCTTTCTCCACCACGAGTCCTCCTCCAGCGGTCACCAGCCCTCGATCCCGAGAGCCACCACCGTTCACTGCTCCCGCGCCAAGCACTTCCCATCTATCACCTTGTGTGTATCTCGCGACCTGGGAGGGCATTCGATCCATTTTACGGAGAGAGGAAACCGAGGCTCAGCGAGTAACTGCCCTCAAAGACCCGGAACTGAGGCAGGACTCCAGCCTGTTTGACCCTCTGGCTCTTGCCCACTGTGCCACACTGCCTTCTGTCCTCACGCCCGCCACCCCTCCTGCCCCTATGTAGGACGCTTTTTCTTCTCTCCCTCCAAGTCACTGCCACCAGCCAAAGAGGCAGCTAAGGGCTCCTCGGAACACACGGGTTGCCCGGAAAAGCACTCAACAGGACAAACAAACTCGGACTTTACGCCCCGCACTGCCCCGCCCCCAGCACGCTCTCTGAAACACTGCCCTGCTTTTCTCCCCGCACCAGGCTCAAAGCCCCCTTTCCTCTGTTTCCGGGAGCCGGAGCTCCCGCACCTCTTCTCTCCTCGCTTGCTCACCTCTTCCGCAGCACAGCAGCACTAACTTAAAGCCATCAAGACTCCTCACGGTCCCCGACCGGGACAGTGACCTCCATACTGTGGGGGCACCCACCCGGTGCGTTTCATGTCAGCTCTGGCCCTATAAAGTCCCCACAGCGACCCACCCTGCACACCGGAGCTCCAAGGCTTTGGCTGGCTCACCGTCGCCTACCTAAAAATGTCCAAATGCTCGGCACCGCAGATGGTTCCATTCACTATTCAGGGGCCCAGTTTACCTGCCAGGGGTCACCTCCTCAGCCACCACTTTGTCCTCTCTCCTGTCACCGTCCTGTTAAGAACTCAAACACTTTCTTCCCCCAGGTCTGTGCCCTGGCACCTGGAGCTCCCCTGCCTGGAGACCCAGTTCCTCCCTCCTGAGCCTGCAAACTCACGTTCCTTTCAAGACCCACCTCGAACATAACAGCTCTTCAAACCAGCATTACATTCTGGACATTCATCGCGCACACAGCCCTGTGAACGCCTCTGCCGCAGCACCTGGCTCAAGCAACTCAAGCACAGCGCCCAAGCGCGCCAGCTCGCCCGGCTCACCTTGGCCTCTGGCACCCATCAGGGAAGCAGGCGTGCGCCGGGCCCTCCCTCCGGCTGCCCAGGGTCAGCAAGGGACGCTCCGGACCCAGGCGGGCCTGGCATAGCAGCCTCACACCCAGGGGTCCCACCAGCCGTGCCCGCCCCATGCCCAGCACCCCACGCTCCACGGGAGCCCAGACTCAGCACCAGGGAGGTGGAGGCTTCAGCACTCTGCCATTCCGGCTTGTCTAGGACGAGGGAGAGCGGCTCATCTCTGTGGTCCTCCTCTCTTCCGGGCAAAGGAGGGAGGGGAGAGGGGTCCAGCTCTCCCTGAAACACTGACTGTCCCCCGGGTCACGCTGCTGCAGAGATAGGGGGTAGGTGGGAGAGCTGGCAGCCGGAAAGGAGGCTGCCTCTGGGAATCCTCTGCCCATGGTCTTCCCACTGACCGCCCTTCTCCGCTTTGCCGCTGTTCATGTTTCTGCCTTCCTTTACCAGGTTTTACATTCCCAGAGAGCGGACTACTTCCCCGAGAGGTTCATCTTTGTGCCTCTGACAGCCGCCCAGTGTCTAGCACCTCCTAGGGCCCAAATTCTTTATGTGCCAAGGAATAGTTGTTGAATAAAACAAACGTTGAACCAGTTTTTCAGTTGAAGAAAACATGGCCCAAAGAGAGGAAATGGCTTACCCAGCATCACCCAGCACATCAGGAAGTTAAATTTTTAAACAGAGTTGGGGAAATAAACAGAGACCACCCATATGAGAACAAGCAAACACTATTTATTCAGAGTTTATTATAGCAAGGGAGTTGGCCATAGTCACTTACTTGCCTCTAGCGGAGTCTCCAAGTAGGCAGAGAAGAGGGAAAGGTTTATAGCAGAAAAAAGGGAAGGCTTCAGGTGTGCTCTGGGTGGAGCGTGTCGGCATGAGGGTTAGTGAGAAGCAAAACATCTCTTGCGATTGGCTGAGGGAGCACATCCATCCATTCTGGCTGTTTGGGGTTACTGGGGTTATTTTGTCTCCCCGGACTGCTTGCTGAAGATTGAAGGTCGGAGTTCCATTTTTCTATACAGTCTGGCCACTATCCGTTGGTACATTCAGTCCCTTCTATTCACGTAGTCATTCCCCTTCCCTTTAGCCCATAATCGGAACACTATTTGGGTTTCTGCCTGAATCAGAGCTTCCCAAAGAGCTCTCCTTTGATCTCAAACAAACACTGGCTGCCTCTCACTCTGGCTGTTAGTGTCAGGTAAACACAGGTGTCTGTGGTGCGGACTAGAAGGCAGTTATCCTTGGGCCAGACTGTCAAGAGCCCAGCTACCACGACGCGTTTCCTTCCATTTCTCAAAAAAAAGAAGGACCCTTGAAGGCGAGGCAGGTGGCAGAACCATAAATAAGCCCAGCCCTAAGTTAAATGAGACTACTACCTAAAGGCAGCGTGAAATGATTCTCCCCTGCATCTCTGTGTATTTCAGTGGCGCCGCTGTTGCATCCTGGGGGGGAGGCGGCGCAGAAGTGGTGGCACTGGGGGAGCAGCCGTTGTCAACTAGACTTGGAACAAAGGGCAAACAAGACTGGGGTACAAGCGGTGCAACTGGACTACAGAACCCACGGAGAACCCCACTATAGAAACCACAACAGGTCAACAGAACCCTCTCTGTGGTCGGTGCCCCGTTCCTCAAAATCCTGGGCAATTTATCGATTGGTTCGGGGAGAGCAGAGGGGACCAGAGACCGGCTGGCGCCCTGTTTAGAGAACTCACCCTGCCCCGCCCCCACTGCCCACCGTGGAATGTGCAAAGGAGGCAGAAAACAAGCATGCAAAATGCTGGAGGACAACGAAACAGGCTCCCGCGGGGCGTAGGAGATGAGAGCTCCCGGGAGTCGGGGCCGAAGTGGCGGTTGCGCTGGAAGCGCAGGTTGGAAACAGCGGTGACGGGAGCGAAGGAGGCGCCCGCGCGCCAGTCCGCCTTCAGCCCCAGCCCCGCTCCCTTACTGATGGCTCTGCAGAGGAGCGGACAGATACCCATCGAGTCGGTGCAAACCCCCGAGCCCGACCGACAGAGAGCGCCTGGGCACGGAGGTTCGCCCGCCGCGCTGGCCCGGAGATGCCACTGCGCTGGCCTCACCGCTGGCCCTGCGCTCAGGCCTGCGGCCGCCCTAGCACACCCGCCCGGAGGCCCCTGGCCTGTTGGCGATCCCTCTAGGCCAACCCCGCTGTGGATCTTCACCCCCACCCTTCCGTGGAGCTTCAGCGGAAGGGTGGAAGACAGAGGCGTGTCGAGGGTTCGCCCTGCTGTGGATCGCTGGCTGCGGTCCCCGTGGGAGGGCTGGGAGGGCCTCCGCGTGGGCCGATTTCCCTGGGGCAGGCCAGCCTCCGCCCGCGGAAGCCAGTAGTCACTGCCTGTCCAGCCTGCGGCCCCTCAGGGGCTGGATCCAGACGCTGGGAGGCCTGACCGGCTGGTGTGAGAGGGTTCAGTGAAGCAGGATGGGCCTAAGCGCGAGTCCGCGCTGCGGCGCTGCGCCTGCGGCGCTGCGCCCCGCTGGAGGCTCTCCCTGGGCGCTACAGCCACCCTGGCGGGAGTGGGTGTGCGCCCTGTGCCTCAGCGCAGCTCTGCCACATGCTTGGAGCAACCCACCCCAGCTCCGGCGGCACCACCACCGTCACACACAACTCCCATTGACCTGGCCTTGGCATTCGTCACGTGTGTTCGTGATGGAGTCTTTCCTGTAAGTCGGCCGGGCAACTGCTCAGCTGGCTGCCTGCTGAGCCGCGGGGCACTGAGGAATAGACATGGGTCACACACAGCAACCATGCTATTCACTCGGCTTTTACTGAATGATGTTCAAAGTAGAACATCAACATACACTAACATGCCACTCACACGCTAATAGTCTAAGAGAAATACAACACACACAGCAGTCAATGGGAGATAACGAACCTGATTCCCACAGTCTCAGGCTGCAGGTCCGGGAGACGGCCCGGCGAGCAAGGGAATTGTCAGCGTCTTGCAAGAAAAAATCTCCAGAGCCAGGTGGGCAGCGAGGCAGGTGAAGTCCTCAGTCCAGCAGGGCAGAGCCTCCCTCCGGCCGCCGATGCCAAGGGGGGTCAGTGTGGTATGCAGCGCAGTCTGGTGTGTGGAGCTTGGTGGTCTCAGCAGTGGTCCGGAGCCTGCCTCAGTTATACCTCGAGCGCGGTGGGCTCCACCCTTCTGGGTCTTTGGATAAGTGTCTTGGCTCCCTGATGCCAAGTGGGGGATTTGCCCAGGAGCCTGTCTGTGGGTGGTCCTGCTCTGCAGACACAGCTATTCTGGTCACGTGTGCAGGCATCTTAAGTGTGTCTCCTTGCCAGACGTGTCTGCTCTGACTGAGGTCAGGTTTCCCTCTTGAACCAAAGTGTCATGGCTGACTGGCAACCATCGTGGTTGACGTGAGTGACTCTGCTTTGTTCTACGTACTTTACACTGTCTCGGTCAGACCCGTGCCATTTTATTGGTCCTGCACTCCATAGCGTCCTCTGGGCCTTTACTTAGTTACCACCTGATTAATGGAGTCTTCCTGACTCCCTGCCCCTCCCCCCTCTGCTCTTCTCCTTTGCAGGACTTTACACAATTGGAATGACATATTTCTCTGGGCAATGATGTAATATCTTTTCCCCTTCCTTAGGCCATAACTCTAAGAGGGCAGGAACTGTTTCTGGCTCATTCAGGATTATAGCAAAAGTTTTGGCAGTAAGTGGCCAGTAGATACCTGTTGAATGGATAGATGAGGCTGTTCCAAGGAAGGAGGGAATGAATGAATGAGTGGGTATGAGGGAACGAATGAATAAAGGTAAGAATGACTGTAAGGTGGTGCCGCCACCCATTAAAAACTGGGGGACAAAGTTCAGCTCATTGGAGTTGGCCCAAAGATTCCTACTGGATTCTAAGGCTGAAGAGAGTTTATGGTGCTGAGTACTTGCTGTGCCCTGCGCAATCAGAGAGGACTTCACGGAGGCAGTGTGGGTATTTCCAGCTCCTGTGGAGGGGAGCTGCAAAAGGCAAAGGAAACTCACTCAGGAGGGCATGTGGAAATCCTCTGGTTATCTGAGGAGACAGAGTCCCTGTTCGCAGGTCATTGAGAAAGTTAGTCACTTGGGGGGTGACCAGAAGTGGCTGAATTGAGTCTGAACGTCACCTGTTGCAACAATGGGCAAGGCTGCTGGACTGAAACATCAGAGTCAGTGGCACAGGTTTCTCCTTGGGACCTGACCTGACATGTCCCAGAGGCCCTGAGTAAACAGTCAACTCAGCTCACCCAAGCCAGGGCAGCTGTCAAAGTCCCCGTTTCACTGGAATCCTATTGTGAAATAAAGCCATTGCTTTGAGGTCTCTGTTATCCCGGCATTTCACACTTTCCAGATTTTCCAGTCTGTACCCATGAGAGAAGTGTGCAAGCCGCTTGGGCTAGGGGCAGGGCCCGAGGCCAGAGGCTCGGAGACTAAAGTCATATGTCAAGAGAGAGTGGATTTGAAATTGAGTGCTTGGGGCATTTCTGACAAATCGGATAGCAAAGTAGTGAATCATTACTTTATTTACTGCTCATGAGTAAATAAAGTTGTGAGTGGTCTGCGAGCCATGGCGGTGGGAGCGAGGTCAAGGGAGGCTTTGTGGAAAAGATGCTGGAGCTGAGTCTGAACGGGCCAGAGCCACACCTGCAGCTGGCAAGGAAGCTGTGGCCACAAGCCAGAGGCCTTCTCCTGGTCCCAGGGGTCCTCCCACATGAGCAGCACGCTCCAGCAGACACTAATTCACTCCCACATGCTGTTTCACCAGGGTTATTTGTTATTATGACTTGCAGCCACGGGGCAAGGTCCAAGTGGGCAGATCTTTCCGTCGGCAAGGCCTCCCGGCAGCTCTCCGGCACCGAGAGCAGCGTGTCCCGCTCCTAACCTGGGAGAACACAGCCATGGTGCTCTGGGGCCCGGTGCTGGGAGCCCTGCTGGTGGCCGTGGTGGGATACCTGTGCCTGCGGGGGCTGCTCCGGCAGCGCAGGCCCCAGGAGCCCCCTCTGGATAAAGGCCCTGTGCCCTGGCTGGGCCACGCCATGGCTTTCCGGAAGAATATGCTGGAATTCCTGAAGCACATGCGGGCCAAGCACGGGGACGTGTTCACCGTGCAGCTCGGGGGTCAGTACTTCACCTTTCTCATGGACCCCCTCTCCTTCAGCCCCATCCTCAGGGACGTGAAGAGGAAACTAGACTTTGTGGAGTACGCTGAAAAACTGGTGCTAAAGGTATTCGGATACCACTCGGGGCCGGGAGACCACCGGATGATACACTCGGCCAGCACCAAGCACCTCATGGGCGACGGCTTGGAGGATCTCAACAAAACCATGCGGGACTGCCTGTCCTTGGTCGTCCTGGGGCCCGCCGGCCAGCGTCCGGAGGCCAGGAGCTGGCAGGAAGATGGCCTCTTTCACTTCTGCTACAACGCCCTGTTCCAGGCTGGCTACTTGAGCTTGTTTGGCTTCACGAAGGACACGGAGCAGGACCTGCTGCAGGCGCAGGAGCTATTTGTGCAGTTCCGCAGGTTCGACTGCCTGTTCCCCAGGTTCGTCTACTCCTTGCTGGGGCCCCGGGAGTGGCTGGAAGTGGGCCGGCTCCAGCGTCTCTTCCACAAGACCCTCTCTGTGAAACACAGCCTGGAGAAGGATGGTCTCAGCAACTGGATGGCCTACATGCTTCAGTTTCTGAGGGAGCAGGGCGTAGCCCCGGCCATGCAGGACAAGTTCAACTTCATGATGCTCTGGGCCTCCCAGGGGAACACGGGGCCCACCTCTTTCTGGGCCCTCTTGTTCCTGCTGAAACACCCGGAAGCCATGCAGGCGTTGAGAGAGGAGGCTGCCCAGGTCCTGGGGGAGGCCAGGCTGGAGGCCGGGCAGCCTTTCAGCTTCGAGGTCGGC